>PVKU01007871.1:0-80310 GCA_004027475.1 Anoura caudifer
TGCTTTTTTGGTCGTGGTTGCTTGTTTGAGACCTTCTGAACTTCTGAAACCTATAAATCTGTTTTTTCCCCAAGATTCGAAAAATTGTCACGCGTCATTTCCTCCAACATATTTTATCACGTCTACTGTCTCGTCTCGTTCTTGGATTCCGGTTGCAGGCCCCACAGACCGCCGAGCCTCTGTTGCTGTTTCTGTTCTGTCTGTGATTGGTGGCCATCCTTCCCTGCGGGATTTTTATTTTCCCCAGACTGTCAGTATTATTGATGTTAAAAGTGGTATAATAGTGGCCACTATACCGCGTTGCCAGAAGGAGAATTCTCCTGGAAAAAACAAACAACCAAACAAACAGATTTATTATTTCAATGTCTTACATTTTCATTCTAGAGCGATCTTTTGAGGGACATGGAATTCTTGCTTGAAAGTTATTTTATTTGTTATTTTTGTCATTTATTTATTTATTTATTTTGTTGTCAGGGGTCTAGGAAAGGCCAAGTCCTGGCTCAGTGGAGAACCAAGAGCCAGGAGCTCCACAGGGGTCAGTGGTCAGTGGAAAGTGCAAGGGGGGGGGCTGGCTGCAAAGGTGGCTGTGCAGCCACGGCAGAGGGACAAAGCACGAAGAGGGACGGTTCGGGCTTGGGCTGCGGACGGAGGTGCGGGGTGGCAGCAGGCTCCGCCCACGGAGGTCCAGCCCACATTTCCGCTTAGCTGCTGCCGATAAAAACTGTGTCCCTTCAAAGCTGCCTTCTGTTACCGACTTTGAACACACCGTTTGCTGAAACCACGCTCTTGCTCGAAGTCTCTCACACCGCCATTGTTCAGCACGCAGGTAAATGTGTCAGAAGAGATGCGGGTGTTTTACCTGTAAATAAGTTCAGAGTCTGGGCAACTTTTACCCTCAGAAAGGATGCTGTTATTTACCGATTCATTACTGTTTCCCTGAACATCGCCTGTGCTTCCTTTCTTTGTATAGTTTTGTGGCAGATGGGCCTGCGACCTTGGGTCCCTTTCCGCTGATTATTGTCACTGAGGTGGCAATTATGTGGGCGGTGGCTCTGGAGCCAGGGGGCCAGACCTGGCTTCTGAGTAATGGCAACAGTGCTCTGTGGCTGAGCAGGGGAGGGCCCTGTCCTAAGCGGGACAGCCCCACCTGGGAGCTCCGACCGAGCCCTGCTGGGGACGGCAGTGGGTCTGGGACCGGCAGGTGGGACCAGTGGCCAGAGCTCTGAGAGGATGTCAGCCCACAGGGGGCCATCGGTCTGCTGGGCTTTGCTGTGGAGAAGTGGGCGGGGGGTCGGGGCTCAGCCTGGGTGCCAGAGACGAGCACAGTTCTGCTTTCGCAGTCTCCGGCAGCTTGGCCTCTGCGCGCTCCGGAAGGCAGGAATGAACCGGAAGGGCGCATCCGCCCTGTCCAAGGGCTCAGGCTTCGGACTCTGCCAGACACGCCCGGCGCCGGGTGGGACTGAGCTGGGCTGAGTGTGGAGCCTGGCTTGTTCGAGACTTCTTGCCTGTCTCTACATGGAGCCTGTGAGGGCAGGTTTGGGGGTGGACCGTCCAGGCAGCGAGCGGAGAGGGAAGTAGTGAGGGCCAGGAGAAGAGGCTCTGGTTGGGGTTTAGGGGATCCACGTCCCCACCTCTGTCCAAATGGATCCAGGACTCCCGAGTACTGGCTGCTGCAGTGCTGGGTGCCACACCGGACATCCCCTCACACGGGGAAGCAGCTGTGTGCAGGGAAACAGGGCCACACATCAGGGTCCAGCAGGGCTGGCCCTCACCAGGCCATGACCGTCACTCCACCAGGGCTTCCTGTGTCGCACGGAGCTGGAGCTGCCGCCCTGCAGCAGGGGAGCCCGGATGAGACTCTCGGGCCCCCAGCACGATCCCAACGCACACAGGAACTCTGATGCCGCCCGGATGCGGTGCCCGAAGGAAAATGCCCATCAGGGAGCCCAGGGTGCTGCCTGCCAACTGCGCATCCTGCTCGCCCCTCACAGCTTTGGGGGGCTGTGCGGTCCCCAGTGTCCAGGTAAGGACCCGACGGGGGGTCAGACTCGGAGCTGCACTGGGTGGGGAAGGCTGCCTCGCACCCCAATCCAGCAGGCGCAGGGGCTCTGCGTGAAGGAAGCTGCATGCCGACCCCACCCCCCGCCTGACTTCCCTCAGCTGCCATCCACTCTCCTGTGACCTCCCTTTAATGGCGAGGAGCTGTGTGGCCCCCGGCCTCGGTCTGCCGTCATTTTTCATGGGTGGGGGGGTGCCCTGTTTCTGACCTCCCAAGATTCCACAGCCACGGGACTGAGACTGCTCCCTTGCTGCCTCGCCGCCTCCCTGCTGGGGGGACCAATGCCTTTCACCATTTATGAAAAAATGTAAATGGTGACAAAAGCTGTTTTTATAATGTTTTCATCCGCTCCACGGCTGGCATCAATAACGCCTAACAGTCCTATTGACATTGCGTCGCGCGCAATGGGCCCAGTGACCTGATTCAACGACGGGGAGAAGCCTCGTACATCACCCCGTGGCGGCGGTGCCGTGGCAGGCCTCTTACGGGCGCTGCAGCCCGAACGTGCTCCGCGGAACCAGTGCCAAGGCCACGTCCAGCTCTGCCTCCTCCCGGAACTTCCTCTTCATGCTGGCTTTCTCCCCATGACCCCAGGCGCCCTCCTGATCCCACCCTCTTCTGTGGGTTCGCCCCATGCTGGACTTTAGACTTGGCAGTCGGGAGGGTGGGGCAGGTCTGTGTGAGGCACGTAGTAGGGCTCCATCTATAAGTGAGGGCGTGGAGGACGGATGGAACGGCACCTGTGTCTCCCGCCGCGGTGCCCACAGCTTCCCGGGGGTGGCCCTGCACACGGCAGTGCGAGGAAGGAGCACGGGAGCTCTTGTCCCGGGGGCTCTTGTCCCGGGAGCTGGCGCGGTGGGACCCGGAAAGGACAGAAAACGGCCACGGCTCCAGATCACTTTTCCAAACAAAAACTGAGTGTGGGCGACCCCGTGCCCCAGACTCTAGACTCGGGACCTGGGAGCCCCACGCAGCACGTGGGGCGGCGAGGGAGCCCCGGTGCGGGGGGCATGGTCGGAGCCCCGCCCACCGGGCCCACCCTCGGCTCTCAGCGAGGACACGGGCACAGGGCACGAACGTGGATGCCACCTTCCTACCACGCAGGGGAAGCCAGCCTTCGGTACCATTGCAATATATTTGTCATTTGTCTCGCCGCTGAGCCTGTTTAGTAGACAAAAGTGTAGAAAATTGAATATACACTTACTGTATAAAAATGACATGCTTGGTTAGTGATAGTTTAGAAGAAATCAGTACATCTATCATAGAAGAGCAGGCTGTCAGCTCAGTACACGTAAGAGGAACGCTGAGTGCGGACGTGATAGGTGCCCGGCGCCATTTACCGCAGGTGTCCAACCGAGCTGGTCGGCCGGGAGCTCTTCCCAGCGAGGAGGACGACCGGAGGGACAGAGACGCTGGGAGGAGGACATGAGGGGCGTTCACACACTCGGAAGCGCCCGCTGCTGCATCGAGAGGCCCCCTCCTGCGCCTGCACCCAGTCCTGGTGAGTCCCGGCTGAGTCAGAGTGAATGCCGTCCGAGTCCTGGCCGAGTCCGACCAAATCTTGGCCGAGTCTTCGCCAAATCGGGGCAAATCCTGTCCGAGTCCCAGCCAAGTCCCAAGTGAATCCCGGCTGAATGCGGCCGAGTCCGGGCCAAGTCCAGAGTGGGTCTGTTTCAGGAGCCACCTCCGGTCCCACGGCTCTGGGCCTCTATGCCGGGCTGAGACCGCAGGCTCCCCTGCCTTCAGGAGACGGAGGAGACCCTAAAAAGAGACAGGGACGAGGCATCTCTGTCTTCAGAATTTCCTGTGCCCCTCAGGACTTCCACACCCCCTGGGGGAACAGCAGCTGGGTGGGCACGACACAGTGACCCAGCATCTCTGCCCGAAGCTCGGAGAGGATTCCGGCCACAGCGGAGGGAGGGCCTGGGCGGCTGAGTTCCCTGCAGGTCCCTGCAGCCTGGACCCCAGGCTGAGCCCCTGGGGGGTGCAAACAGCCGGAAGAGTCCACGGAGCCCCTCAGCTGGGGTCCTGGCCAGGCCCCTGGGAGACCCTGGGGGCAGGAAGCTCAGTGAAGGTGGGCGAGGCGCAGAACCCAGGGGCCCCCCGGGGGTGGGGGGGGCTGGCGGAGCCTGCACCCCACTGAAGGTGAGTTTGTACAGTGACCCCGCGGAATGGTCGCTCAGCTTGGAGGTTATAACTAGGTTATTAAAAATGGAAGTAAATTCGTTAAACACCGAGCATCACGGTTCTCATCTGATCGTTGTTATGGTGATTTTAGCCCCGGACTCCTTGGGGCGAGGGCTGGGAGGGAGGCTGAGGGCAGCTGTTTCCAGTTGCTGGGTCTGAACCCGCCTCCCACGGTGGGGTGGTCCAGGCAGCCCCTCCCCCCACCCCCGCAGACCGCCTCAAAGACAATGCCGGGATTGCATACCAAATGAGCAGTTCACACCTTTTTTTTAAAGTTAACTTTTTTCAGCTCAAAAACCTGATAAATGATTTCAATTAACAGTTACAGAAAAAGAAAATTATATTGCGAATTGATGCAAAATCTTCCTGCAAAGTCCCTTGCCTAATTACACCAATCAGTTCTTCAGAGTGGGAATCTGGCCCCAGAGGTGGCCGTCTGGATGTCTCAGCGGCCGGCGAGGTGGGGCCCATGGCCCTGGGCTCCGCCTCCCTAGGACGGGATGAGCACTGGTCACAGCGGCCTGGACGTCAGCACCCTGCTGCTCCACAGGACACGGGCCCGGGGCCCCGTCTGTCAAAGGCCACAGGGCCGCTCCCTGTCTGGTCACCTCCTCTGTCTGGGGACAGGAGCGGGGACCTTGCTGACCAGAGGGGCAGCTGAGGGCGGCCACGCAGACATGCAGATCCCTCAGTCACACCGTGGTCCAAACAAGTCATCACTGTCATTGTCACCATCAGCGGCAGCTTTTCAGAGCTGGGCAGCCCTGCGGATGGACCCTGCGGTGCCCACCCTGCACCTGGGAGGGGCGGTCAGGGTGGACAGCGACTGGGGCGTCCGCTGTGGGTCAAGAGGCAGCGGCGGCGGCAGCTCCCTGGCTCTGCGCTCTGATGAGAGACCCGCCGTCCGTCTGGCGGAGGAGCTGGCCCGTCACACGCCGCTTCCTTCTCCTGCTCTCAGGGCCTCCTGGTCTCCGGCCTTCAGCGGGTTCGTGACGCCGTGTCCTACGTGGACGTCCGACTTTTCCCCGCTTGGGGTCTGCTGAGCCTGGTGAGCAGGCAGGCTAATGTGTTCCCTGACATTCGGAAAGTTTTTCCAGTATTTCCTCAAACGCTGGTCGTTCTTTCTCTCCGCCGGTCCGAACCCCCGTTGCGCCCATTTCGACGTGCGCTCCCCCAGATCCCCGACGCTCGTTCACCTGGCCTGACTCCTCTTCCTCCTGGCCCCGTCCTGGACAGTCCCCATTGACGTGTCTGCGAGGCCGCCGGTGCCTTCCTCTGCTCAGACCGGCTGCCGAGCCTCGCGGCCGGATCTGCGGTTCCGTGTTTACGCGCGCTCACGCCAGCCCTGGTGTTTGGTTATTCAGGCTCTCTGCATTCCTGTTCTGTATTTGTCCAGACGTAGTCTCTCGTGCCCTGGTTATTCAGACCTGGGTTTCTGCAGCTGGTTGGAGACATTTCAAACAGCTGCTCTGAAGGAGTTGCAAGCAGACCCGGGGCCTAGGGTTCCTGGGGCATTTTTACCCGTTGCTTTCTCGCTGCGTGTGATCCGCCCGTTCTTGCTTGTTCGTGTCCGGTACTTTCTGTCGAAAGCGGAGGGTTTTAAATGCCACGCGGCCGCAGCAAACCAGGTGCTTCCTTCCCTCCCAGGGTCTCTCGTCTTCGCTGCTCATTGTAGTTGGTCGTTTGGTAGTTTTTCCAAGCCGATGATGTAAAGTCTAGGTTCTTGATATGTGCGTGTGGCTGCTGAAGGCTCTGCTCCGTGACCCTGCGTGACCAGCTAACAACCGGACAGAACGTTCTGAACCATTGTGAACGAACCATGGCTGACGGCCACGCCTGGGGTTGAAGCAGCTTTTCCATCCGCAGCCGGGGGGTGACGGTGGCCCCTCAGCTCTCACGTCCTGCCCGCGCAGAGCCACGGAGCCGGAGGGAAGGGAGGGCTTCGGGGCTGCTCCAGCCTCTCACGGGCGCTGCGCTCGCCCCGTGAGAGTCCTGGGGATGTGCTGCCGTTTTCAAAGCCCCATTCTGCGGATGTCTCCTTCCCGAACTTTTCCTTTTAAGCTGCTCCATTGTTTGCCTCAAACGGTACCCATCGCCTGGGGCAGCCACTACATTAAAACACTTGCTTATAAATGTTCTTTGACAAACTGCGCCTGCGATGAGACTTTTAACCACGACCAGCTCCACATCGGGTCAAGGAAAAACAGAACTTTCCAGCGGTATCTTATGGGGAACCAGCAGACAACAATTCTTTGGCTACTTTCTCCCTCTGGCTGCAGAAATGCCGGCTGTTATTTTCGCAAGGCAACTGCCAGGCTGACCAGTGAGGGGCTCTTACAGAGCTTCTTAGTCATTATGGGAATTCGTTCCTGACGCTTCTGGACCTCTCTTGGCGACAAAACGCTCGCTGAAATATTCTGACCCATTTTCGGAAGGCTGTTAGAGCCATTTGCTCCGTCTCCTGTGACCCCTCGGCCTCCCTGGACCTGCAGGCTCCCTGGGGCCGAGCAGGGCAGCTGGGGGGGCTTCCGTCCGAACGTGCCCCTCAGTTTCTGCGCCTCCAGCAGGAGCTGCGTGGCGGCTTCGCGTGGCGGCCCTGGACACCCTGGACGTGGCGGGCCCTCCCTCAAACACCCAGAGACAGCAGACACGTGTGGGAACCGCCGCAGACACATGTGGGAACCGCCGCAGACACGTGTGGGAACCGCCGCAGACACGTCGAAGGCACGGCTGCGGGTCGGAAGCCACATCCGGGCAGGGGGCTTAGCAAGTCGCACCGTCCTCCTTTTCACTGTAATTTCCCTGTTTTTTTTTTTTTTTTAATTTTTTTATTTTTTTTATTTTGAAACACGAGACGGGGTCGTCACCTCCGCCCTCCTTTCTCCGGAACTGACACATCCCGTGCCAGCGAAGCTGACGAGCAGAGACAACGTTTTAATGTTAATTAGAGATTCCACGCGTCTCGGTGCCTCCCAGAGTCGCTGCTCTTTTATGTCTCTGATGAAAGCCCCGGGCTTGCTCGCGTGGAGGGAAAAAAAAAAACCAGAATACGTGGGAAAGGAAGTATTTTCAGCTTTGCGATTATTCAGATTACCGTTGCTTTTCAGAAGAAGCCAGACGGTCCTGAGAGGGCGAGAGGGTGCGCGTCAAAGGCCTGACGGCCGGGCAGGGCACCGCCGCGGCGCCTCCGGGGCCTGCCCCTTCCCCTCCGCAAGCAGCGATCGCCGACGGGGAGCGACCGGGCCGCATCTGCTCAGAGCCCCGGTCTGACCAGCGGAGATGCTGTTCTCCTGGCCTTGATGGGCTACAGCGCGTGGCGGGTGACACAGTTCTGGCTGGTGGGGCATGAGCGGGACCTGCCGGTGGGGAGGCGGGAGGGGGTGGGGAGGCTTTCAGGAAGGCTCCTGGGCTCCACAGGGGGCCAGGAGCAGGCCCTTCCGGTGCTCCGGCGTCAGGTGCTGCTGTGTGCCGGAGTCCCTGCCAGCATCCTCGTCCCTGGGGCCCCACCCAGAGGACACCGCACCACAAGTCCCCCCAATACGGATTTGACTATTTGCTGGGTTTGAGGGACGAGACGCCCCTGGCCAATCTGAAGGGAGGGAGCGGGGTTGGCACACTGGGCTGTGGTCTAAGACAATCACCGGGCCTAGATGTGGAGAGTGGGTTGGGGGGAAGGGTGGGGGGCTGGGGATCCAGTGGAAACAGCCCACGGAGGGGCAAGGACACTGTGGACCCGATGGCAGAGGCAGTGACCGGGAGGAAGAATGGACTTGTGTATATTTAGGAAGAAAAGTCCCTTACGTTACCACCCCCCCACCCCCCCACCCAGAAAGCCTCCTCCGACTCTCTCAGCCAGATCCTGGTGTTACATTCTCTGCCACCAAGCCCTGCGGTGACAGAGCGTGGCTTTCTCTTTAGACACTGGTTGTATCTCACGCCCCCCACGGCTGTCCCTCCCGGTGCCCTGCGAGCTCTCTGAGGACGGAGACCAATCCCGCCCTCCCTCCACCTGCTGCCGCCCGTCCCAGTGTCCGACACACCGGGGCCACTCAGCCAGGTCTGCCGAGCAGCCTGGGAGAAGACTGTTTCAAGCACGCTGCTCTCCAGATGGCAGGTGAGCCCCCGATCTGTGCTCACCCACCGGGCACCTGATACTGTGAGGCAGGGGGTGGGGGCCCCGGCCCTGAGAATGAGCTTCTCGCCAGGAGGCCAGCCCTGCCCCTGCCACCTCCACCGCCCGGCGGGGCCTCAGTTTCCCCTGTCCGACAGGTGGGGATGGGGAATGGCTGACTTCCGAGGCTCGCCCCGGTGGTTGGGGTGTGGCCTGGCTCCTGACGGCCAAGGCGCCCGTCTTCCTGGGCATCGAGCTGCCCGTGCGACACCGGGAGGGGCCGCAGGAGGCGTCCATCTGAGGGGACAGGATGGTGCTCTGCACGGGAGGTTTTCCCCTCACTGCAGATTCACGTGTTGTGCTCGCACTGAGGAGTGGGTGCGAAGTCGGGCTTCGGCTCTGAGGAGGCAGGCAGAGGGTGGCAGCCCGACCGCAGCCACGCTGGCGCCCGGCGGCAGGCCTGGCTGCACCCGGGCCTCGGCCCCCGGGTCCCGCTGCACCTGGAGGGCCGGGTGCAGAGCCTCCGCAGGTTGCCCAGCTCTAAGACACGGCAGAAGGACATAAATAATCCGCCACCAAGTCTCCGGCTCGGCTATAAAAAGCCTGCATATGCTCCCGCAGGTTGTCGGAAGGTAAGGACGGAGCCCGGGCGCGCCGAGCTTCCAGAACGGCCCATATGGGGAGGCGGTTTTGCACCGCTGATTCTGCAGCCAGAAATGGCCCATCTGCACTGTTTGCAGGTGTTTTGAATGATTATATTATTAGCTCTGTCTGTTCAACTTTGCTTTTTTATGGTGGCTTTAGTATTGCAGTAAAAAAAAAAAAAAAAAAAAAGAAAGGAAGAAAGAAAAGAAGAAGGAAGAAGAAAGAAATACAAAGGCAGCCATCTGGCCTGTGTTTGTGACAGAGCGCTCAGGAATGAGGGGAGAGCCCGCTGCCAGCCTGGAGTGCCCTGCGGGGCTGCCCGGGGCTGGCAGGGTGGGGTGCGGGGTGAGCAGTGTCTTCCGTTTTGCTGGTTCATGTCCTTGTTTCCCCTCCCACCACCTCCAGGCTGCCCCTCCCCGCCCCCCGCAGCTCCCCTGGGGCTAGAACTGGTGGCTGATGAGCCCCCACAGCCCCGTCTGGCCGGGAGGACCAGCTGTGGGTGTTGTGGGGCCCAGAGTGTCCACCCCACCTCCCCATCCCCCCGATTCTGGGCCTTGCTGGGATCTGAGCTGTGACCGGGGACACTTTGCAGGGAGTGAGACTGAGATTTACTTGCTTATCTGCGTGGGTGACACACCAGGGAAAGGCGCTCCGGGTCCCGCAGTGTGGAGGCTGGTTGTTTCGGGCTGGGTGGTGCTTCTGGCTGGAAGGGAGCCAGGAGCCAAGAGCCACAGCCCAACAAGGTCAAGGTGCTTGTCAGTGCCCAGCTGTTCCCTCCAGTGTCCCCGGGCAGGATGAGCCACTGCGAGGACACACGTGCACCACGACGGCAGACCTGACTGGGTCGGCGGTGGTGACTGCGGTGAACAGTCCCCCTTCCACACCCCCCCACACACACCAGGAGAGGAGCAGGACCCGAGCCGCCCTCTTGGGCTGGAAGCCGTGGTCGGCGCGTTGCCCGTTTCTGTCCTCACTTCCAGGAGCAGCCAAGCATTTGTGTTCTTGATGTTGGGGCGTGTGCAGGGCGCAAAGCCAGAGCTGGGAGAGTCCTTTGTTCTGTGAAGGGCTGTGTCCACGGCCCCGAAGGGAGGCGGAGGGTGGGGACAGCAGCTCGGGGGAGAGGTTCCCCCTCAGCCTGGAAGGAGAGCAGAGACTGTGGTTCCCGGGCTCCTGGGCTGTGACTAGAGCCGGTAAGACTTTGGAGGGGATGCTTTCTGCTCGTGGGGTGGACACACCCGAGTCCTGGGGGCCACAGGGGCAGCTGTAGTCACAGGTGCTGAGGGCTGTGCAAACGTGGACGGCAGCACCCTGGGGTGACCAGCAGGGAGAGCAGGTCCGCGGGGCTCACACCTCGAAGGCTCTGCCTGCCGTGAGGAGCAGGTGAAGCAGCTCCCCTGCGGGTGAGACGCCGGAAAAGGGGCCTCCCACGGAGCAAAGGCATCGGAAACTGAGGGCCTGACGTCTTTGGTTAGAATAATATTGACGATGAGGGGCTTTGGGCGCCCGCCCTGGACGGCCCCTCCCAGGAGTAACCAGGCCAGGCCTCTTGGCTGTGAAGGTGACATTCCACATGTTCATCCTCCTCCAACTGGACCCGACGGCTTCACAGCCAGAGCATCCCCAGGCCCCTGCCAAGCTTCCCAGGCCTCCCGCAGAGGACCAGGCTTTGCACCGGGTGTGGGGGCTGGTCGGGTCACCACAAGGGCGCCCTTGACCGGCCGCTCAGCAGGCCACGGGGTCCACCCACCCCCCGCGCTGTGCTCTGCCTGCCGCCTGCTCCCAGTCCTTGGGGACCTGCACGGTCCCTTGGAGGCGCTGATTTCAAGCCTAATGAGCAGGAAAGCTGCTTTGTAACCCTTCCCACCTTGGAGCGCTCCCCGGGACAGTTCTGGACGCTCAGCACTTCTCGCCCTTGGACCTCCTGTCTCCGAGGCAGATGGCCAGACTGGCCCAGTGGCCCCCGGAGCCCAGGCCTGGCCCCTCGGTGGGGACCAGGGAAGGGGGTGCAATCCTGCATGGCGCCGGCGGGCAGGGGCAACAACGGGCCCCTTACAAAGACTTGGAAGGACGCGGCACTCCTCTGAGCAAACCGAGGTCACCCCCTGTTGGCCCCCCGACCCCCAGGCAGGTTCACCCACCGCTCACTCTCCCACAGCCGCGGCCCCCCCAGGAAGAGTTCTGCGTTCTCATGCTCCTACGCCCCTCCCGCGACCACTTCCTCAGCGCGTGTCTGTGGAGGCCACTGTGCCGATTTGTGGGAGACACCACGGTGCCGCGGGCCAGGGCGGCGGCATGGGACGATTCCGTGGCTGTGTTTGGCGGTTGACTTGGGGACCGTTGGTGCCAGAGGCGGGCGAGGATTCACCTGCCCGGTAAAAGCATGGCCCAGACAAGGCTCCAGCCTTGCGGGAACCCGCTGCCCTGCGCTGGGGAGACAGGAAGGCCCCGGCCACGCCACAACGAAGGAGGGCTGGACGCCTCTACCAGGTCTGCCGAACCATCGGCGCCGCGTCGCACCTCGGCGGCAGAAGAGGTGCAAAGGCTCAGGCAGG
This sequence comes from Anoura caudifer, assembly GCA_004027475.1. NCBI lineage: Eukaryota > Metazoa > Chordata > Mammalia > Chiroptera > Phyllostomidae > Anoura > Anoura caudifer. Next base: position 11,555 of record PVKU01007871.1, read on the forward strand.
GGGCCCCATGACGTCCGGCTCTGCCACGTGCCCACACGAGATGGTGGTCATGGGTGTGAACAGGTCCTAGACTCAGTTTACCTACCCCAAGGCGGGTGCATGACCTCTCCCCCTGCAACCCGTACGGAAACCCAAAGGCTGAGCACTCCGAGGCACCACCGTGGGGCCGGCACGGACGTGCCACAGCCGTCCCTCCCGACCCCACGCAGATGGTGCCCTGAGTCTGGGAGAGCCCGCTGTGTGGCTGGCAGCTCCAGCAACCTCTTGACGTCATCAAACACTCGGGCCACACACGATGCATTTTCAACCTTGTTCATCTCGTGTCATGTACATGAATTACTAAAAGTCTGAAGCACAACAAAAAATATAGGTTTTGCCAATCTGACCAAAAAAAAAAAAAAAAGAATAGGTGTAGCCCTGGCTGGTGTGGCTCATTGGGTTGGGCACCGGCCACCAGTTCAATCCCCAGTCAGGGCACAGGCCTGGGTTGTGGGCCGGGTCCCCAGCAGGGGCCGTGCGAGAGATCACCTTACATGGATATTTTTTCTCCCTCTCTTCCCCCTCCCTTCCTCCCTCTCTGACAATAAATAAATAAAATCTTCTTAAAAAATAGGAATAAATATTTTAAAAATATTTATTTTGCAGAACCGGTAACCCTTTGGTTTGGTGCTCAGCCCCCTGAGCCACGCCAGCCAGGGTGCATCTTGATTCACCCACATGGGGCGGTTACTGTGTTGCCGTTTCATTTTCTTTCTTGTTTGTTTGTTTGTTTGATACTCTAAGGGAAAAGAGGTTTGTGGCCCTGACCAGATGGTCAGGTGGGGTGTGTTTTAGGGGCCCTCGAGGCGCAGCGGAAGGAATCGGCTGCCGTGAATCCGCCTGTGCAAGCGACCTCTGAGTTGAGTCGGAGGGAGGCCCAGGTCGTGTTTGGTGGACGTGCCTCTTAAGTTTCTTTTCGCCTTTCCGGTTCCCTCCTAAATGTTTTTTAATCAAATTTGTTCTCTAACAGGTCCCTCTGACCCAGGAGGAAACAGGGGCCCTGGAGGTTAAGTGGCCGTGCCCAATGTCCCCCAGCAACTCGTGGCCCAGGGCGGCCCAGATGCTCAGCGGTGGGCGGCCTGCAGCTGGCCCCCCCAGGTCCTGCCCGCCCACCGGGAGGGGCCCGCCGATCACTCCCGGGAGTCCCGGGTCAGCACAGCCTCCTCCACCAACCACCACCGCTTCCTGCGTCTCCCCTGCCAAGCGGAGAAACGGCTGCTCTCCAGGTTCAAAGGGTTTCCTGACACACGAAGCCCCTGGAAGTCGGTATTTTGATGATTTAAGTGCAAATGATCAGAAACATGTGGCCCTCATTTCCTCTGGATACACTTGGGTATGAAAATTGAGGGAACGTGCTGGCAAAATACAGCCCGGGTTTACTCCACGCTGCCCACCCCCCCCCCCACCCCCGAAGTGGTTTAAGATGTTTAGCGAATTGGAAGTGAAGTCAACCCTTCTCTCCGCAGTCAGCTGGGCCTTCAATCTGCGCAGATTCGCTACCGCTGGGGCCCTGACCCTGCGAGGAGAGTGGGGAGGGGCGGAGGCTGAGGCAGGGGAGGTGGGAACACAGGGAGCCGCTCCTACCAGCTCTGCCCACCAGGAAGGGGGTCCCGCCTGTCCTGTCCGCCAGGCCGCGGCCACGCTCAGGCCCCTCTCGCCTTTCCCCTGAGAAATGAGCCCTGGGAGCCGCACCCGAGAGCCCTGACGCTCGGGGAGACTCCCGGTCCGCGCTGCGGTTGGACAGGGAGTGACAGCTTGAGAGTCCCAGGTAACCCTGGGCACCCGGCCACCGGTGTTCCCGGTGTAGGGACAGGGAGGCCCTGAGGGCGGGATGACACTCGGGAAGAAGAAAGAGGAGAAGAGGAGAGAAGTAAGAGGGCGGGTGGCGCCGGGCGCGGACCGCGGGCGGGGTCCTGCTGCCTGGGGACCCCTGGCATCCTCGTGGCTGGCTCTGAAACCGCGTGTGTCGGTGGGCATTTCCAGGAAGGCCCCTTTCATTAGGAACACTACAAAGCACATGAGAAGCGATTTTGGGGGGAGAAAATTGCAGGAATGGGAATAGTTTTCCTCCCTCTGTTTTTTGTTTTTAATCACCGCAGTCAGCAGAAAACGCACCAGGCGCTCCCCCCACCCCACCCCCCAACTGCCACCATCCTTTCCCCCACGCCCACGCCTGAGGCCTGAGAACACCCCTGGGTGGGAAGCCAGGGCGCCACATGGGAACCGTTTTCAGAGCTGGTGGCCTGCGGAGCAGACTGGGGGGGGCGGGGGGCGGGCCGTGTGCAGGCTGCGGCGCTGGGCTAGTCCTGCTTCTGAGGCCGACACCCACAGTCGCCCAGATGAGCACCCGGAGCGGCGTGGGTACACGGTGGGGCATTGGGGCAGAGGCCAGAGCCGTACCTTCTCTGCCGCAGATGGGCTGTCACCGCCCCCACACACACACACGCGCCACTCAGCCTGGGGTCCTGTGTCAACCAAGCCGGGCAGCCAGGCCCAGCTGCGGGTGGGCACTGCCCTCCGGCCTCCAACCCCTCCACCTGGAGCTGAGCGGAGAGAACCGGACAGTCCCTTCGCCCTGGGCTCCGGCGGGCCTGGGTCAGCTCACAGCTGACTGGGAGCAAGTGTGGGGCATGACCCCTCGGTGGCCACCTGCATGGCGTGTCCCCTTGTGTGGCCTCTTCAGGAACAAGTGGCCCCCCACCCACCCACTGCTCCTCCCTGCATCCCATGGACGCATCTGTGCCGGCAGCAAAGCGGCCCGTGGGCTGGTGAGGCTGGTGTTCCTTTAATTTAGAGTTTCGGTCATTGTCACTGTCCCAGCCGGTCGCCGCGTAACAGCAGCTACATAATGAGTCGACAGGCCATTCGCGGGACTCCCTGAAAAAACGGCCTCTCTGGGGCATCCTGAGTCTTTGGGTTTTGGGGCCCGTTGCCCTGATCGGGGTGAACAGCCTGGGAAAGCGCCAGGCACCCAGCAGACACCCATCCACAACCCCGGACCGTGCTTATTGGTTGACAGAGCTGCCAGTCGGCTTGGTCGCCCCGCCCTCCAGCAGGGCTGAGGTCACACCCACACCACAGCGGGGTGCCGCCTCCCCCGGGCCACAGCCCTCGGGGGTCCAAGTGGGGGAAGGGCAGTGACCGAGGGGCGTCGCAGGAAAACCCTCCAGGCTGACTGGGCCTCTAGGTCGGCAAGAACATGCCCACGATGACGCTCATTCATTCATTCATTCATTCACTCACTCGCTCATTCAGACGCTCATTGGTTCGTTGGCTCATTCGCGCGTTTGTTCGTCATTGGCTGGTTCGTTCGCTGCTGCTTTCTGATTGGATCTGCTCCCGCAGAGCCCTGTGCCGCCGGGTCCTGCAGGGACTCGGTCCTAGAGGTGGCCAGAGCGCCCCAGGGAACCTGGCCTTGGAAAGGGTCAAGGGTGACCACAGAGGGCGGGTCTGTGCTCTGACATCACACTGTGTCCCCAGTGCAAGGGACACCAGTGACTTGAGTCAAAGGGTACATCAGTTTCACACGCCCACTTGCAACGACCAAGTGGATGATGCTGGTTGTGGCCACCTCCTCCTGAGTCCCGAGACATAAGTCCGTGCCCCGCCTCCGTCTGCATTTTACCCACTTCTCCCGCCTTCCTCATGTGGGCAAAACTGCCGTGGAGACCTGCATCAAACCGCGTAGGGAACTCAGCTAACCCTCGTGCCTCCCCCGGCATCCCCGACGTCAGAAAGAATGTGGGGCCTTCCGAAATCCTTGCCATGCCCAGCCCCGGCCTCCCACCTCCTCCTCTTCCTCATTGTCCAGGAGCAAATTCCACGCGCAGGGGGAGGGGATGCTACGCGGAGAAGCGGGAGGGAGGAGGGCGTGGAGAGGGGCCTCGCCAGGCCCACACCTGCCCCGGGCCCAGCCCCTGGCCTGAGCTTCTTACAGAGCAGGGTTCTGGGGCCCAGCTCACCTGCCTGCAGCTGCAGAGTCGCCTGGACGACAGGCTGGAGCCGAAACCCCTTTCCAATGGGCCCAGGGCCCCACCTCGAACCTGATGCTAAAAATTAGCCTCTTGAATTGTTTTTGGTTGTTTTTTTTCCCCTTTTTAAAGAACAGCTGTTTTCAGTGACTTCTCGAGTTTTGTTTCCTGGTAGCTAACATTCCAAAGCACTCTAAAAACCAATTTTACACTTAATAAAGTTTAACTATTCCATATTTTTTCATTTTAAAACTAAATAAGAGACACTGAAAAGAATATTTCTTTTTTTAATGACACACGCGCCACTATCTTATAAAGCCGAGTGACACCCGCCGAGCTTTCCCAGCTCCTTACCCGCCGAGCACCCGGCGAGCCAAGTTCGTTCGTATTTACACGATTTTGGGGGGGGGGGTGTTTTACGGCCATCAGAAGACCTAACATCTGTTTCTCCAGAGTTTCTCCATTTGCTCTGCAGTTTACAACGATCGAAACCACTGTTCTCGAAACGTATTTGGATTCCACTCCCCTCTCCCAGGCTGATCGCACGGGGGGGCCCCCCACGCACGCATCTGGGCCCCCCTCTGCAATTTCCCGAACGTTGAGATGTTCCCTGTGGGTGGGGTGCGGGCGCGGAACGAGCGCCCAGCGGAGCGTGGGCGATGGTGTGGTCTCCCCGCGTGCAGGGAGTTTTCTGGGGGCCTCTGTCTCCGCATGGAGCACGGCCTGGAATAGTTTTCTTCTTTTCGGGAGCCACAGGGTGAGGGCGTCGGGCTCCCGGCCTTTCACCTTCTAGGACACTGCCCCATGGGACCGTCTATCCCGAAGGGGGCGTCTGCGTCCTCGCTGCCGGGGACGCTGCCGCCACCAGCCACAGCAGCACCTTCCGTGAGACAGGGGCGCTCAGACTGGAGTGACTCAGGGGCCTGCCTGCCTGCCCCTCTGTCCCCAGAGCAGTTGCTCTTTGTGGGGAGGTGGCAGCAGAGCCTCCTGCAGCACCCTGCCCTACGTGGCCCCACCCTGACGCCCAGCCCTGCCCTGGTCCCTGTGGGTGGGAGTGTCCCCGTCGCATCTGAGCTCTCGAGGTGGCTTTTCTCCCCTCTCTTCCTCTGCCTTCCTTAAATTTTTCTCTCATAACTTTTGTTTCTTCCCGAAGGAGGTGGGCCGGGGAGGAAAATCCACAGCCAACAAATAGAGGAATGTCCCCCTGGTCACTTCCCGGTTACCACAGCGGCAGCCCGCCCTTCTGTGTAAATTGTCCTAAAAAAACCCAGAAGCCTCCTCCCAGGGCGGATATCCTCCAGAGGAACTCAGCACTTGGCTTCCTCTGAAGGGGGGGTTGCCCTCTGGGGACCCCCCACTCCAGTAGAACCCCGAGAGAGGCCAAGGCGTGCCAAAGCGTGCCGTGCCCATTGGGTCCTGAACACGCCAGGGCCTGCTCCTCGCTCCATACACGTTCGGGAAGTGCACCCTCGGCCGGTCTCCACGAGAGACTGATGCTCTCGAGAGATCTGTGTCACAGGCCTGTTCCCCCGGCATCCCCATAAATTTGTCTGCTGGGAGACCATAAACGAAATTCTGAGCATGGACGTTGTTTAGATTTGAATTCATTGCTTTTTCGGTTGCTTTCAAATATGCAAATCGGAATAGCCATAGAAACAGGCTGGAGAAAAAGCAGTGCCACCCTCCTGCGGGGAATCTGAGACGTCCTTCGCCAAGGGGACCCTCCTGTTCCCCACGGACCCTCCTGTTCCCCACAGAGAGGCGGAGGTGTGTTGAAGGAGCCACATGTGTCCTCTCGGCCTGGCGCTGTCCTGGTCCCCAGCCCTGGGGCCGTGTGCTGCTTACGGCCTCCCTGACGTCACCCGGTCACTCCCAGCTGACCGGGGTCATGGCGTCCCCGTGAGAGTCAGCGCCCCTGGAGCCCATGGGAAATTCACTCTGCGCTAACGGGAGTGCAGGGGACGCTTGTCGTCACTGAAGTGGCCGGACTGGGGTCGGCCAGGCACCATTCTTCTCACCAGGCTCCGCGGTGAGGTCGGAAATGCTGCTGCTTCAACCCCTCGGCCTGGCTCCCAATGGAGACCCCAGGGGCCTCTTGGGGACACGTGGCGGCCCACCTGGGGCCCAGCTTGTAAGTGTCCTGACCAGGATCCCCTATCAGCCTCCTGAGCCAGGGAGGTACCCTGCCCGGCCCCCTCCAGCATGACAAACTCCCTGCACCTTCTCTGCTGGCAGGTTCCCTGACCTTCCCTCGAATCCCGCTGCCTCCCAGCCCGAAGCCGGGTGGGGACCTCCTCAGGTCAGAGCCGTGGGCAGGCAGCTCCACCGGGGTGTCAAGCCCTTGGTCACCTCTGCCCACGGCATGCTGCCCCCTGGGGACAGGACCAGCAGGACCAGGGCCTGGCACCCCCCGGAGGTGCAGAGTGGCCGAGCATGCAGCTGGTGTGCATGTTCGTGGGTGGGTGCACGGGTCAGGGCTGGGTGGACGGAAGGGGTGCAGCATCTGAGTCCATTGCTTTGTCACCCATTTCAGAAGGACACTCAAGAGAACTGGCCCCTCCACACTGTCAGCGCAGCTGGGGAGAGGGTCCCCAGGGTGTCTGCGATTGTCACGGACACGTAGCCGCGGAGAGCGCTGGCTCCGTCCCTCCCAACAGAGCAGCGGAGACCCTCTGTCTGCCAGGGCCCTGCTGCGGAACCGCCCAGTGGAGAATTTGCCTCACAGACCCTGGAGATGCCGAGAAGCCTCCGGAAGGTGGAGGGTGGGGATGCAGGCACCCGCCCCCTCCCCCCCAGGTCGTCCTGTGGCAGCTGGGATCATGGGGGCTTGAGCAGGGGGTGGTGGGTGATCCCAGAGGAGGAGCGCCGGCACCCTGGCGTGGAGACCCCCCTCATAACCCTGCTCCTCCTGTCCTAACCTCCGGGCTGCCCGCTGGCCGAACACAGCGGGAACCTCGGACGGAGGAACCTGGGCCGGGGCCACCGGTGTCGGCACGTGGGGAGCTGTGAGGACAAGCAGGCCAGCACCTTGCACACCCGACAACATCGAAATTGATGAATATTTAAATGCATCTGCAATGTCACATTCTCCACTTCAGCCAAGCAACTGCAGATGAACGCTTCTGTACATTATGAATAAATTATGTGGGGTGTGTGTGCATTTTAATACGGCTGCTGCGGTGTGGGGGCGGGGTGCCCGGGCCCGGGCCGGCCTCGGAGTGACCGTCCTCACTCCCCGCCTCTGCGCCCCTTCGAGGCCCAGGCTCCTGTTCTCAGTCGAACGACTTCAGGTGAACGGCTTTGCTCCATTTCCTCGTTTAAAAAAAAGTCATGCCAATTTTCCAGAATCCCCGTGAAATTGAAATGAAATTGTGTTATACACATGCCCCGGGCCCCCCCCCACCTGCCATGGCAGGAGTGTCATGGTTCCAGGGGACACACTCTGTCCCTTCGGGGAGAAGGTGTGGTGGCCGGCAGAGAGGTCTCCACGCCACACCGGGTGGTGTGCCTGTCCTTTCTGAAGGGAATGCCCCACTTCGTGGACTCTGGTAGGGGCCAGAGTAGGTGGGGTGATGAGTGACAGGCCAGAACAGGACACTTACAGGTGACAGGAGCCCAGGGCAGCAATGACCGAGGTCCTCCCAGGGTGGCCCTGTGCGTGGTGGTGGCCTGGATGCCGGGCCCCCTGGGTGGAGCTCACTGTCAGGTGGGGAAGCGGGGCTGGTGCAAGGTGCCCCCGGAGTCTCTGCACCGCGTGGCCCCCACCTGCAGCCACAGGCTCACGCCTGGGTGGCCACCACCACCTGCGGCACCGTCCTTATCGTGGGCTGTTGGACGCCGAACTGCTCCTGAGATGCACACCATCCCCTCAACCCCCTGGGATCTGCCGGGCCGGCCACCTGACCCGACAGCTAGTGTTTCAGGTTTGCGCTGGTTTCCACCGTCACCGGGGGCCCAGAGAGGCTTCCGACCGGAGGTCCCAGCAGCACCGGGGGGTCGGCTCCAGTGCCACCTGCCGGGAGAAGGTCCCCCTCCCTCCCTTGCTGACGTGAGGACATGGGCTGTCCCAATCCGCACGCCGGCTCCTTTCTGGGGGACAGTGTGCTGAGGGCGCCTTCAGCATCCCTGCTGGACCTCACCCTGGGGCTCTCCTCCTGCGGTCGGGACCCCGGGGTGCCGTGTGCGTGACGCGGCGAGCATCTCAGGCTCGGGGTGGGTCGCTAGCTCGTTCGCTGTCCTGCCTCTGCGCAGCCGTGCCACCGCCCGGGGCTTGGAGAGCCTCGTGTTGTTCCTTGTGTGTTGGTATCGGGTCGCACGTACCGGTTCTACTCCATGGATCTTTCTTCCTTACATGTTCTTGGGTGTCCTTGTTCCTCGCTAACCTTAGAAGTAACGAACGTTTCCTGTTCTCACGCCTGGTCTCCATCAGGAAATGAACATTTTTAAAAGCCCTGCGGGGTGTCGATGGGCCCTCAAGAACCCTGTGAGTGACGACACCTCCACCGTGTCCAAGGGCCCGTGTGTTTTCTAGTCAAAGCTTGATGTATTTTATCACGTTAAACACTGTTCTATTTTTGTATTATTAAAATTGTATTCACATATTTTTTTCATATTTCTTGTTAATAACATTTTACTAGTTATTATATATTTTCGTGCTACTGAGAAGAAATTTCTCTCCCCATTAATTTTGCACATGGTTATTTTTGGCACACAGAATAGCCCATGCCTTCTGGATTCCGATTCTGTAACTAGCCACCTTACTGAACTTGCTTCATCTTTCTCAAACTCTATTTCCGGGATTTTAAAATGCCGTCAACTTTTAGGCGGATCAGAACCTCAAACGCAAGTTCTTTAGGAGAACCAAGAAGTGCTGCCATGTTAAATGGATGTGCCATTTACAAAAATGCACCCCGGTGTTTAGAACTCCCCCACCCTCGAGGGGGGGAGCCGAGCTTCACGGGCAGCCCAGGCCTCCGACTGGACCAAACGGCAGCCCGGCGAGTCCGCCTCACCTCCGCTCATCTCGCTTGGTGTTATTTTACTGGCTGGGGTTAGTAAGGTGGTCTCCAGTGTAGTGAGAACACCACCCCCCCTCCCCGTGGCAGGTGTTAGTGACTTAACTTCTCCTCTGTGTGGGGGAGTCTGGCCCCTTGGAAAACCTGCTGAGAGATGTCCCGTCCCTGTGTCCCCAAGTCCCCAAGACAAAAGCCAGCCTCACCCCGCATGCCCTGGGTACCTGAGCTTCCCAAGCCCTCCCGGCCGCTGAGGCTCCTGAGAACCACCCAATCCCCTGGTCAGGGACCCTCTCTCCAGGATCTGACCTTTGGGAAGAGTGTTAAATGTCAGCTTAAGACAGATCATCTTTGCCTGATTAAGACATTCTCTTGATTTCTGTGTTGTTTATACCCTTAAAATCAGTAATTAGTGTTGAATTCTAGCAAATTCTTTTCTCCACCATCTTTATAATTTTAGATTCTCCTTGTCAAGTCTCAAGCCTTTCTTCTTTAAACAGTTAGAGGTTTTGAGCAAAGAAAAAGAAGAGTGTCTTCCGTAAGGAAGATTGACTTATTTGCTTTGTCACTTTCTGGTCGCTGAAGAGACGGATCTGAATTCACTCAGCCTGTTCCGCAAGGTGTCCCCCCCCCCCCCCAGGGTCCTGTGCTCTATGCTCCATGGGTGGCATATTTGCTACACGTTTCCTTTGTTATTTTATTTTATTTTTTTAAGATTTTATTTATTTATCTTAGGAGGACAAGGGAAGGAGAGAGGGAGAGAAATATCAATGTGTGGTTGCCTCTCGTGCATCCCCTGCCGGGAACTGGCCTGCAACCCAGGCGTGTGCTCTGACTGGGAATCAAACCGTGATCCTTTGGTTCGCAGGCCCGTGCTCAATCCACTGAGCTACACCAGCCAGGGCCGTTTCCTTTGTTATTTTAAATGTACACACGAAGACGTCCGTTCTAGTGGTAGTTCTGTAAAACCAGAGAAGCAAAGACTTAAGCGCAGTGCTTCAAGCTGGAAATCGTAGCTGGGTGTTGCTCCGTCCTTTCTTCAAACCCTTTGTCAGGGGACTCCGAGAGCTGGGTCAGCTTGGGGTCGGTTCCTCGTGCTGGTCTCCTCTCTCGGGCCGAGTCTCATCCCGCCCCTGTGTCCTGCTTGTCCTGCCGTGGGAGGTTCTGTTGGACACCAAGCATGTACTGGCCCCAGAGCGGCGGGTGCAAGGCCCTGAGGGTGAGCCCTCACAAGACTCGGCGGGGCCCAGGCGGGCTTGACGTTTGTGCCGGCAGCTTCACATCCTTCCCGTGTCCTCGTTTTCATCTCCCGTGTGGCCTCGGCTTCACTGCGGAGTCCTCGTCGGATGGAGCCTGCAGGACGTGGTGGTCACCAGGCTGTGCCCCAGCGTTACCACGCCAGCCCGTGCACGCGGTGGTGCGGTGTGGGGGAGGGGCCACCCTGCCATTTCCCATTCAGTCTCGGTGTTTCAGTGTTTCTCGGCGCTGTGACCCCTGCAGGTGTTTCTTGGGTGGCAGAGTTCTCCCCCTGTGTCCCTGCTCTCCTCTCTGCCTGCAGTGGTCCCAAACACTTCCTTGAACCCCTGATTCTCATGGACTACAGCCCCTCCCTACCACCCTCCTGAGGTGCAACTAGAAGTCTGGAAGGAGGGTGAGCGGAGGGGGCTGGCCATCCTGCGGCCGAGATCAAGTTCCAGAACTGTGCCCTGGCAACGTCTGGAGACGCCTTGCCACGTGCAGAGGGGGCTGCGGGAATGTGGCAAGGATCTTAATCCAGGGGCTGGATCTTCCTGAAGCTGTGGGGTGGGGGGGCTCATCCCTCACTCCCACACTCAGCAGTTCATCAGGGTCATCCCTCTAGGGTTCCGGCCGGCGTGCGGCCCCAGGGGCTCAGCTGCAGGTGAGCACACTTCTGCTGCGGCTCGCGTGTGGGTGCACCTGCCCCTCCAGGTGGCCAAGGGGCTTTGCTCTGCCTCCTCCGTTCTCTGACGGGGCCAGGAAGAGTTGCTGATGCTCAGTTTGTCCAGCTTCTCCTTGCGCGGGCAGGGACGCTGAGCGCTGAGCTCCTTCCCTCGTTGGAGCTGGAAGCAGGAGCCCTGTGAGTTTTTCTCTCAGATGCAAAAAGGGGTCTCTTGTAGGTTGTTGGACTGATTCGGATGCAGGCTCTCATCACTCGCTGGAAATGTGGGTGTGCTGGTAAATCAAACCCATCCTCCTACAGCTGTTTCCCTGGAGGACGGGGAGAGAGGCCGGCGCTTCCGGCCAGCATGCAGTGCCGCCTGGAGTTTGCGCCCGGCTGCCTTGGTCGGCTCTCCTGGACGGAGCTCGGCGGGACGCACAGCTGCCTTAAGGAAGGGGGAGGGTGTTAGCAGTGACGTCGCGGAGCAGACACGCGGCCCATGGTCCTGCGAGAGGGCCACCATGACACGGGCACCGTCGTGGAAAATGCCGGAATTTGAAGACAGCCATCCATCACAATCAACAGTAGTTATTTTTCAGAAACAAGTATGAGAAATAAATGCTTTAAAGTGAACTGAAACAAGCATCCAGGGGTAAAACGGCAGCACGCAGGGTGCTGAGACAGGAACGGGGGCCGGCTGGAGCCCAGGGAGCAGCAGGCCTGCCCCCCTCGGCGGAGCAAAACCGGCGGGCTCGTCCAATACAGGGCAGAACATCAGGCTCAAACCGACCAGACACCGCCGCCGCCGGACCTGAGCCTGATTAACCGGCCCGAGGAACCTCGGCCCCCGAAGACGGTGAGGCCCACCTTCCCGAAGCAGCCCCGGCAGGTGGGGGGCAGCACCTGCCACGGCTTCTGCTCCGATGCCAGAGAGGAAATGCCGAGTTGTCCCAGCAGCGAGGGTCCGACGCACACCCAGTTGGACTCAGGAGAAGTCCTGCGCCAGTGCCTGGACTCGGGGCCATGGCCCGCGTCCCGGGACAGTGACAGGCCCATGCCCCTGTGACTTCGGTGCGGCCCCGGCCTCTCCTGGACGTGAGGGCTTGTCGCAAATCATGGTCACAGGCACGGGCTCCGACGGACCTGAGTCCAGTGTCAACCCTGGGCCTCGGACACATCAGGTGACCTGCGAAGTCACCTGACCTCTGCCCACAGGGCCTTGGTGACCAGCCGACGAGACCCTATGTGGCACCTAGCTAGTGGCCCTGCCTGAGACCTCGCAGGTACTCCGCAGCCTCACAGGTGTGGCTCTGATGATGTAGTCAGGAGCAAAGGTCTCTCTCAGGACCAGTTACGTTTTAGAGAATAATTTTAAAGCATTTAATTTCATTTGGGGAGTCACTTCTAGGCTGTGTCTACTGCGTGATTTAAAATTAAAACAAAGCACGCAATTTTAAGAGTTCAGCTAAAAGGAGTTTATGAGTCAAATGAAGCTTACAGCCACTGGCTTGACACATTTTATAAGTTACAGAAATAATGGGGAGAACCCAAGTTGAGGGAACTTGGGATGAGGGTGGAGAGGAGAGGAGGGAGGGAAAAGTGGCTGGAAAAAAAATGGGAGGGCCGCCCCTCAGTCCGGCTAGAAACCGGGCCCCCACCCCCCACAGGGTGGGCCAGCGCACCCCACGGGGCGGCCACAGCTGCGTCCCTGCCCTCCCCAGCGTCTCCTAAAACTGCCGCTTGGGACGAAAGAAACAGGATTTTCATCCAGATTCAGGCAACTGCTTTTCTGTTGCTGAGTGTTACATTAGGAATTAGGAGTTGTTGAAACTTAGCGAAACACCTCCGCACTTCCCACCCATCTCCTCCTCCAAGTCTGGTGCGGCTCCCGCTTCCCAAACGCGGGGAGCGACCCGACCGGGGTTCCGCTGGAGAAAGGGCGGCGTGGACGGAGCGCGTCCTTGCCTGCCGGTTCTTAGCATTCCGGGACGCACCTGTGTTAAAATATGAAGAAATAAAACAAATATAAATTATGCATTTTCCAACTTAATTTAAAATGCATTATGCGCTGCTTTGTTCTCCGGAATTAGTCTTATTAAGGGGACAGATCTGTATGGATTAATTCTGAGTCCGTTTATTCACTTCTTTGTAATTCAGTGGCAAGGATTTCTGTCCCCGGGCATCAAATTAATTTTTTTCTTTTCCTGTAAGTAACACCCACGAAATATAGACCTCTTTCGTGTTGGTTTCTTTGTTTACCTAGCAGGCAGCGCATCCTCATGGCGTGTTCCCGCCCGATCCTCAATCTCTGCGTGTAAGGGACAAAACTTCCCAGGTGATTTTTTTAAAGCCGTGTGAGGGTTGTCACAATATTGGGGCCGAGCACAAGGACATCGTCATCCGTGCCTGGTGTCACTCACAGAGGCCCGCGAGGCCGCCCCGCGGGCCACACCGGGAGGCCGCCGGCCCCAGCCCCGGCCTCCCCAGTCATCTCGGCATCCTGCGCACCACTGCTTGAGGATGATTTAAAACGTGGACGGAGTCATCGTTTTTAAGTATTGTTTTAGTACAGTCATTCTTTGTTCCGCTTGGACGTTTTAAATCTTCGGGTCCCCCCCCCACCCCCGCCCCCTCACCGGCCCTTACACTGAGCAAGAAAATCGCCTGCATTCTTAATTACTCTTCTTTAAACAAAATGCCCTTTCATACACGCTAATAAAGACTGAGGATCTCGCCTCTCTTGTTTAAGTGGCTGCTGGCTGGGGTGCAAAAATTGCTGGGATACGATGCAGATCAGTCGCGGGCTTGAAGTGGGGAAGAGGAGAGCCGAGCCATAATAAGCAGATTTTAATGATTTACTATAAATCAGCATTTTTGCGCTGTCAGTGAGATTGAAGAGGCAGACAGTTCCTCACATGTCTGCCGAGCAAATGTCCTCCTGATGAATCATGTGCCCTGAATCACTGATCACAACATTCCGACACACGTCCGAGTAACGAGGGGGCGCCACCTGGGCCGTGGGGGTGCTGCTCGGCTGTGCGGCGGTGGTCACGCTGTCCCACGGACCCCCCAGAGGTGCGCACACGGGGATCGGATGGTGGGTCGGCAGGGTAACCGCTGACACCCTCAGGGGGACCCATCTGCACAGCCGCCCGGCCCCACCCCCACTTCCAAAGTCTGGGAGAGACTGGGAGGGGGCGGGGAGTGGGGCCGTGATGGTGAGCCTAAATGGAGAGAACCGGCCCCAGAAACCCGGAGAAATCAGAGCTAGGTCCTGCTGGGTCAAAGATTGCTTGTTTTAGGGCAGCCCCGCCCCCAGCTCCATCTCATGGGGCCCTGTCTTAGCGTCTAATACGCCCCCAAAGATGGCTTTTCAGCATCCGGGACCCGTCCCGGGGAGAGACACATTGCTGAGGCCGGGAGGGCCTCCCTGGAACGGGTGGCTGGTCCCAGGGGGCCAGGCCCAGACCCTGCGGCCCGGACACAGAGCCGGTCCCTGGGCTGGACATGTGGACGGGGCCTCCTGGGCTCCAGGCCACTGCGCTTGCTCTTTGGAAACCATCCAGCTATCCCCAATTCAGCCTAGGGGTCGTCGAGACCCTCTGCTCCGTGAGACATGACCACCTGGAGCCTGAGGGCGGGCTCCAGAGCACTCGGGCTTCCCCCCGACCAGGCTTCTCTGTAACGAGGGAAACAAGGTGCCCGGGGGTAGGGGTGGGGGTGGCACACCTGAGCCCCTGCCGCTGTGTGTCCAGGCTGGACAGGCCCCCCAGGTGGCTTCGGGGACCCAACCTGAGTTGTTGCTCAGGTCCCCTGCTCACACGGCCCCTCCCTGGTTTAATGCCCTGAAGTCACGGTCCTGAGAGCCTCACACCTTTTTACCAGTGGCCCTGCGCTCTCGCCGGGGAAGCATGCACGTCACCACAGCCCCATCCGGTCGGTCCTTCCCGGGCTGGCGTTCGGTGCAGGGAAGAGGGAAGGAAGAGGGAAGAGACAAGGGACCGAGAACTGTGGATGGTTGTGAGTGGCCGCGTGGAGACTGGGAGAGGGCCACTCTGGATGGGGACCTCCGGGGCACCGTGCGAGGGGTCTCCTGCGCAGAGTCACGAGTGGCTGGTGGGGAGGTGCGGCCGGTGGGAGGCGCGGCCCCAGCAGTGGTGCTGAACCAGGGGGCAGAGGGCGTGTTTGAGCCTCTGCCCTGGCCCGTGAGTGGGAGTGGGCGGGGACTCTGCCTGCCTCCAACCCTATGGGAAACCGGGAGACTCCGCCTGCGGCCATCAGATCAGCAGCCTGGAGCAGGGGGTCCCGGCCCTCACCTGCCTCCTGCACCCCTGACCATCCTGCCCCCTGTCCCTCTGACCGGGCCTGGGAGCATTTGCCCGAGGAAGGCTGCATGGGAAATGCTGGGGTTCCCACATAGAACTTTCCGGCCTGGCCACCCTGAGACATCTCAGCCCCTGGGGACATCCTTGGGCTTTTTGGTGCCCAGAGGTGTCCTTGGCGATGTGGTTCTCCAGACCCAAGGTTTGGGGAGAGGCCAGGCAGGCCTGTGAATGCCCTCAGTGACTCAGGTCCCCAGCCCAGGCCCTGCAGTCCGTCCTCGACCCTGTGACTTGTGTGAGCCCCCTGACCCCAGGGCCAGCATTTCTGGTCGGTTTCTGGGGAAGGTGGTGCCCATTGACTGGGGCTCTGCCTTCAGGCTGGCAGCTTGCTGCCCTGTTCAGGGACCCCTCCCCCACCCCCGCCATCCCGGCCCCACCTACTGACCCCAGGTGGTGGGGTGCGCAGTACCGTGTGGGGCCAGGCCAAGTCCTGTGCGTGTTCCCCTGGGGGACTCCTGCCACACACCAGAGTGAATTCAACAGCTGGAGACCATCCTGCCGGAGGGAAACACCCCAGGACAGAGCCTCGCGCCTCCAGGATCCCCCTGAGCTGTGCACATGGCGCTGACCAGCTGCCAGGAGTGGTGTGAGGCAGGGGTGCCCACGGGCGCTCGGGGTGGGAGTGGGAGGTGGGGGCAGGGCTCTGGGGCAGCCGCACACAGACTGCGTGTGAGCCAGCGCGGCCTCGTCCCCGCCACAAGGAGAGATGCCGAGCGCCGGGCGGTGGAAAGCGAATTTCAGCCACAGGGCCTTTGTCCACCCAGGGCCAGTGGGGCTTGTCTCTGTCCTGGGACGGCCATCCAGGTGAGGAGAAGGAAATAAACTCGTCCCAGGTGCATTAAAAGCTGAGCGGATGTCAGTGAGGGGCCGGTCGCCGGCCTGCGGGCTCGGGACTCCGGCCTCTGGCCCGCACAGTCACCTGGGGGCATGGGCCAGGCAGCCAACTGGGAGTCAGCAGACAATCTCTGCAGCCTCGGAAAGGGAAGCGGAGCAATTGCCAGCCCTGTGGCAGTTACTTTAGAAAGATAGTAACATGTAAGCCCCAGTTTCTCAGACTGTAACTTCTGCATTTACCGCTAATTTCTCCACTGCTCCGGATGCAGTGGATACATTTAGTTCGGGATTTATCTTCACCGTTTGTATATATGACGCCGGCGGCACCATCCATCCTCATGAAGCCAACACTCAGCCCTGGAACCGACCGCCGCGGAGACGGTGGTCCAGCAGCCTGCGCCCCTCCCCCGCGCACGTGGCTCCGTGGGGTGCACGGTGTCTCCCAACGGCAGGGGCTGCTTTCTGCAAGCTGCTGGTGTGTCCATTGTCTGTGGACGTGAAAATCAATGGTTTTATTTTGCACGGGGAATTGAGAGAGAGAGGCGGGGGGCAGGGAGGGGGCTGGCATGCGGACAGAAAATAGTGAATAGTCACGTTAAAAAAAAATAGCGGCATGCTGCCCTCAAAAAACATATTTTCAAGAGGATATCTATGTTTTTCCTTCGAACAGGGATGCATTTAATGTCCCGGTCAGTGGATTAAAACCGTTAATTGTGTGGAGGTGTGTTGAGCCCAGGGTGCCTGCTGGTCAGCGCTGGGCGCCCAGAGCCCCCACCCTTGTTCCAAGGCTGCCTGTGCACAGGGGACCCCCTCGGTGTGTATTCACTTCTTGTTTTTATTTTCTTAAAGGAGAAAAAAAAAGGCTCAAACTGCTGATTTGTGCAGAAAAATCTGCAAATGAACTGTTCTATTAACACACACACCAAAGTCTTGAGAAGCCCTCCTTTCAAAAGCATAATTAGGTATTTATTTCCGACGTACTAACATCTTTGCAGTAGCTAATAAGATGCAGCCCATTTGAATATTAATATAATAAATGATTAAATTAAACAGCAAGATTCAGACTCAGAAATAGCCTTTACGGGTCCCAGGGGGCCACTGAAACGGTTTCCGTCTCTGCCCACAGTGCAGACGATGCCAGGGCCACGCAGGCCTGCGGTGGTGTTTGTCTCAGCAAACGCAGGCTTTATGTGCTGCTTTTATCGCCCCACAGTTTGAGTCCGGGCCGAGTGAAGTCACCGTGCTGCGGCCTGCCCGCCGCCCGTCCGGTCCCACTGCCAGCTGGCAGTCCAGAGCGCCTGGTCCAGGTCCCCTCGGGTGTTCGCAGGCCGCTCGGTGCCCGCGCAGGCTCATGACGCAATTAAAAACAAAACCAAAAAAACAACCACCAGAAACGGCTTCTGCATTGCAGACTGCCCAGGTCCGTTCTGAGCGTCTGCAGGGCTGCGTTCCACGGCCACGTGGGGCAGGTGGGCCTGCCGGGAAGGCCTCAGCCGGGCGGAGCGGAGGAGGCAGCTGCGCGGGACGCGCGGGAGCGTCACCCCTCCGCGCCGAGGGCCCCTCCCCCAGCCCCACCGGCAGAAACAAGAAGAGGCAACGTCGGCAGTTTTAATTGGCCATTATTCCGATAAAGGCGTTCCCCTTTTTAAATTAGTTCATGAAACCGCACTCTCTCCAAATCCCATGAAGCTGGGAAGTGTGAATAAACATCTGGCCGCGTTGTGCTTAATGAGCATCCCTGAGCTTGGACGGAAGTCTGTTTACGGGGAACGCAGCGCGCGGCCGCAGGCGCACAGGTTCTGCTCCTTCGGCCACAGCCCTTGGGACGTGCCGCAGCATCCACGCCCCCCCCGACCCCCGACCCCCGACCCCCGGTTCCCTTCTGTCGCCCGAGCTGCGGGAGAGACGGGGCGCTTGGGTGCGCGCGCTTCACTTTCCCGCGCGCGCCAGGCTCAGACCCGCTGCTGCGCAGTAACCCAGTAACCGTGGGCCGGCGCGCCGCTCGGAAGCAGCCGCATTTCCAAAACAGGGAAGATGTCCCAGCCTGCAGGGCCGCCAGACGAAAACCGCGCGAACCAGCCTCGCGCGCGCCCGCAGCCACATTGTTATCGCCCGCAGCCCCTCTCGCCTCTGCAGGGTGGTCATGGATAGACCGCAACGCGCTGGCGAGGCTCCACTGTCTAAATTAGATAAAAGAAAAGGAGGAGAAAACGCGAAGATAAGTAGCACAGAGTAAATCGAAACAAATCATCTCGCCAAACTTTATTCGCATCTGATACCGTTTTTAGAAATTAAGGTCAGTTTCGTGGAACTAATAGGGACTCCTGCGTTCCTATCGCGGGCCGCGGGACAGGCTGGTGCGGGAGATTTATCCCCGCGCTGCAGATGCAGGGGGCCGATAGGAGAGATCAAATGGGCGTGCCTGATAGCGAATGAAGGATGGTCCCCGCAGCCCATAAATTAATTGGGAACAGGAGGTTGTCATTATTCGAACATGCTTTAGAATAAGGCGTGGGGCCCAGATGGCTGAGGACAGATAGGCCCGCAAAGTTTGAGTAATTGATGACTGAAAAATAAAATGCGATTTTAAGGGAGCGGCTGGCGGTGGGTGACTCGGAGGGAGTGTTATATCCTTATAAGGAGCAGACCAGACAGGGGCAGGGCCCGGGATGGGACGGCTCAGGCCCCAGTGGGGGGTGTTCAAACCCTGGGCCGGGGCCGTGCCAGACGGACTCCACACTCGGGAAGTTATTCCATTCGGGAAGGTGTTACTTTACGAAGCTGCTCGGCGTTGTTTAGGGCTTTCTGCAGCAAGCACATGCCTTTCCCACTTCTTAAAAACGGTCTCAAATGGGGCGGCACTGACATGGCCGCCAGCCCTGTCCCCCTCCCCGCTTTCCGGGGCTGCCTCGGGGCTCACACCCTCTGGAAAATCCAGGGTCCATTTGTGGCGGGTGGCTGCAGGGTGGGGAGTTTCTTTGGGGAGTAGGGGAGGCTGAAAGGCCCAGATAGGCCCTTTGCCCTCCTGGCGGCTGGTCCATGGGTCCCCACCCCTGAGCAATGCTGCTGGGCAGCTGGACCCTAAATGCACTGACTGACTTTGGGGAGCCCAGTCTGGGCCCAGCTTGGTGTCCAGGGGCAGTGGGGGCCATGGGGGGGGTGGCTGGGGCAGGTGCCTCCAGAGGGAGCTGGTCATGCTCTCTGGGGCCCTGCTAGGTGCGTCTTATTCCCTTTTTTTTTTTTTTTTTGATGTTTCCCTCTGTTTCTCTTCATTACACATGCAGGTGCATCTCACCCTTGCTGTTGGCACTCGGGCGTGTGACGAATGTTCTGAGTGAGGATAGGATGCCGGCCGGAAGGCGGCGCACCAAAGCCCAGGGTCTTCCTCCCACACCCAGCACTGTACGGGGAGCTCCCCGGTGGCGACCAAGGGCACCCACAGCCCGGCCGCAGGCTGAGCTTCCTGCAGAGAGTGTGCCTGGGAATTGTAGCACGTTGGAGCAAAACCGCGCTCCCGTGACGCAGCAGAGGCCAGGTGCAGAGTCTCCGGTCACCACCGGCTCCCCCGCGGGAGGCTCGTTCACCCAGGAGAGACAGACGCAGGAGGGATACACACAAGGTGGCCGGTGGTGGTGAGGGCGGCGCAGGCTCTGGAGGGACCGGAACACAGAAATGGGGGCAGCGACGCTTCCTGACGAGGACACTGGCCCACAGAGCTGGTCCGGATGCTCCACCCAGAGACCGACTCTGCCTCCAGGTCCCAAAGGAGGTCCCCACCCCACCCTGGCAGGGAGCAGGTGGACCCACCTCTGTGCCCAGGGCGGGGGCTGTGTCTCCTTGGAGGCTAAACATGGGTGAGACGGCTGGAGAAATGAACTTCTGCCGTTTCCAGAACGGGCGCAGAACGGATGAGCCCAGCCCTGCCCGCGCTCGGAGGAAAGAGGGGCGATTTTGTGAAGGCTCGGGCTGCGCAAAGGGAATGTTAAACAGTGCCGTCCCCCAGAAAAACAGGACTGATTCAAATGCACGCCGCGCTCGCCTGCAACTCAAGCGAAATTTCTTGAATCCAGCTGTAGTCTCGTGGGCGGTGGGGGTGGGGACGGAAGTGGGAACGTCCCCCCCCCGGAACAGAACCTCGTGCCGCTTGAGAAGCAGAGCACACACTATTGATTTCTTTAAATACGAATTTGGCAGATTCCACACGATCCGTTCCGTTTCTCAGGACGGTTAGGATGCAGCGCGCATGATTTATTCAGAGCGAGGTCCGTTTTTAGCTGCATTTAAGCCCCCTATTTGTTATTTAACATGTGTTGAATGTTCCCTGTCCCCGCTGTGCACAGCTGTGACCTGCTATTTTTTTGGCCGTTTTTGTGACGGGGAGGCGATTTGTGCCTCGCAGCTCACCTTTGCATATTCTGTGGCCTGCTGGTTTGATTTTTTTTTTTTCCCCCTAAACTTTGAGAAATAAGTTCCTCGGTGCCGTGACCCCTGCCTCCCGTGGCTGGGCAAACGTGGCAGTTTAAAGGGCACAACCAAGGATAGGGGACCTCTAATGGGGACACGCTGCTGGGAGCCGGTGGACACAGGTTTCAGGACACCCAGGGCCCCCATCCTCACCCCGCCTCGGCACGGCTAGGCCGGCGATCCGGAAAACCACCTGTCCTCCTGCAAGAGAACGTCCACTGTGGTTTTAATGCAGCGCCAACGGGATCCTCGAGGACTTGGCCGGGTGGGAAGCAGTGTCTTCTCTGTCACCTGCAGAGCGGGGAGACGCCCCCACCCCCGGCCGCCGCAGCGCTGTTTCAGCCAATGCGCCGCCATGCGCCGGCCAGGCTGGTGGCCTTTCTCTGGAGCAACCATCCCTTAAGGAGGGGGACCCGGCTTGGGAGGAAGAAGGCGTCAGAGACACCCCACAGCCCCTGATGCCCCCTCCCCCACACAGTGCCCGGAAGGGCATGAGGCCGGCGACCCACATGCACACGGTGCAGGACAGGACCCTTCTGCAGAGGATCCCGGTGGGCAAACAGCTGTGAGTGTGAGTGGTGAGCGTGGTTCAGGTGAGCGGGTGTGACACCACGCGGCAGACTGGGGGCCATGGCACCTTGCCGAGCCCGTCCAGCCCCCACCCCCCCACAGGGGTCTGCGGCTGCAGGGCTGCGAGCCTGGCCCCCGACTTATCTGGGACTCACCCCCTGACTGTGCTGTGAAATTGAATCTTTCCCTCACCACCTCTCTGACATGAAAAATATATAATACAGTGAATGATTAATGCAGTTATAAACTATACCTGAGATAAGATTTAAGTATTCATATTTCTATCATGTTAATACAACACGATAAACCCTCGAAGCAAACTTGACCGGGGCATTTGTTATTCTGTCCAGTGTCCAATTATTCTTTGTCCAAACACAATTTAGGGCCTGGCTGCAACGCAGCCTCTCCGTCCGACGCATTATGCTTCTGTGAGATAATACGCTGCATGGAGAGCCGGCCTCAGAGGGGCCCCAGGAGCCCCGGGACCCTGCGGATGGGGCGCCTGGGCCCGCACCCAGGCCTCCGGAGCAGATCAACCCAGCAGACGCCACTCGGGCATCACTTCCCCTCCCTCCCTTTTGTAAGAGAGGCTCCCGGTCAAGGAAACCTGATGTGCCATCATCCGAGGCTGCCGCCCCCACACCAAAGGCCATTTTTATCTGCGACTACAGAGAAGTCACTTCCTTGTTGACTGCGAGGAGCCCCCGCCCCTCTGCTGCCCAAACCGCTCGCTTGTGAACGCGCCACCCACCACCCACCCTCTTATTTTTGTGCTTCCGGCGATGTCGGTCTCGATGTTCAAATGCCAGCCATTTATAGCTTATTCTAGAACACACGTGGAATTAAGTGAGTCAGGTCTCCGCCATTAGCCGTGCGAAGGGCCTCGCAGGAGGCCTGGGCGTGGCAGGTGTGTGGCGGCCACACGCCTGGGTTTGGTGTCCCACATCGGGCCCCCTCAGTGGCTGCAGCTCCGCAGGCCTTGAGAGACGGATAGCCATCCCTTTGCCCCTTTCGTGGGGGGGCAGGTTGTGACCACAAGCAGAACGTGGCACGTCCTCAAAAGCCAGCAGAGAGCGCACCGGCACTGGGGCTCAGGGTCCTCCGAGGGCCAGAGTGCGCCCCGAGAGGGCCAGGGGAACGGGCGTCTCCGGGGGGCAGGGTGGGGAATGTGGCCTCCGATTTTCTACACCGTGGGCGAGTTGTGACAAGGAGGGGCCTGGTGCTTGGGGTCACGAGGAGACGGCGGGTGCTGGCTGCTGGAGGTCCGGCTGAGGCGGGGCGGCATCCGGAGACCCTGCTCTCGGGGCCACATGAGACCTGGGCGGGCGGGCGGTGGGCGCGTCTAAGGCCGTTTGCTGCAGTGAACCAGCCCCGTGAAGCCAGACAGCAGTTGCCTGTCAGGGTCTGAGGGGTCCTCATCCCCACTCTGCAGAAGTGGACAGATGAGCACTCCTCTTGCAGAGATGAATAAAACTTCTGTTTCCACAGCTGCCTTTCCGAAACACAGCTCCCGCATGGGGCCTGGGTGCCCAGTGACCACTGGCGTCCATCCAGGTGAAGCGTCTCCCCAAGGCCGCAGGGCCCGGGATCTCTGCCTTGGGGACACGTTTCTCAGTGGGATTCTGGCTGCCGGTGTCAGGGTGCTTGGCCGGGGTGGAGCCCTCCCCCGAGAGCCGCACCCCGACGTCTCACCCGGCTGGGTCCCCCACCCCTCCGTCAGGCCTGGGAAGGAGCAGACCACTGTGCCCAGAGTGGGCCGCCGTTTGGGTGGCTATTGGCTGGGACAGGAAGGCCCCTGCCTGCCCCCCCGCCCCCCGTCTCCGTGGCCTGCTGCCTGCTTTTGGGCCCCTTTAACAAGGAGAGGTATGTTTTAAGGTAAAATACTAACATGACATTTGGGCTTAAAAAGGGTTTATTCACCAAAACGGAGAGATTTTTCCCAAGAACGTGTTTAGCAGGGGACGGAGGAAGGCTGTAGATCTGCCATGGGCCCGGGGCCAGTAACGATCTTCGCAGTGGATGAAACAGTAAGGAGATGGGGAGGCCTAGGGAGGGGGTGGGGTGGGGGGAGACACCGCAGGCCGGGGGAGGCCCCTTCCCGGAGGCACTGAGCCTGCCGGCAGAGAGCAGGCCTGCGGCGGCCGTGCTGAAGGGCATGGAGGGGCGGGGGGCGGAGGCGGGCCTGCCCTCGCCGACCCGAACACTGACGTGGATCTTCAGGTCGGTGCAAAGTGCCCCCTTGTCCTGGGCCCCAGGCCCTGGCTTCACAGAGTGGCCCCGAGGATGCGCTTCTCGTTCTAGTTCCGATTCCTGGGATCCCCACACAGCCCCTCCTCCAGTCACTGCCCCCCGAGCCAGCGCACCTGAGGTCCCCAAGGCGGTCAGGATACTCTCCAAAGGTATCATCTGAACAGACCCCTTCCCTGCTGCCCGTATGGCCACAGTGGGCGCTACCACCGCCAGAACGTTCTAGCAAATAGCACGCAGAGGCAGAACTGACCCCTGACCCCACCACTCTGGCCACGCCCAGGACTGTTCAGCTCTGCCCCCGACGTCCCCTTTCCCAGGAGACCCCTTCAGCCTCATCACAGCAGGACGCACGCCCCGCCCCGCCCACCAGCCACACTGCGACCCCTGGCGGCCGGCTCTGAGAAAACCGTCAGAAGCGCGGGCCGGGGTTCAGGTGCTGAGCCTTGACTGAAAGATTACACGTGAGCTCAACAGGCAGGAGTGAGGAGGAAGCTGGAGGCAACCGGCTCCGTACCCAGTCGGCGGCACCGAGGGGGAGCTGGCAGACACGCGCGGGGAGGGGGGGGTGACGTGTAAACCTGCACCCGTAATGCAGGTTTGTGAGACGCACGCATCCCACACGGGTGCGGGGTGCACGGCACACGGGCTGCCCGAGTCCCGGCGTCCCTGCTTGCCTGCTGAGTCACGGAGCAAATCACCTGGCTCGACCCCGGCCCCGGCGCCCTCGTCTGTAAAGGTGGGTAACAGCGCCTGGCCGGTCAGACGGAGTGGGGTGCGGTGAGTGCACACAGTCACCCGGGGTTTGGGGAGGAGGTGGTGCGCAGGAGGAAGCACTCACTGAGCTGCACCCTGGGACCGCTCTGTCCTCACCGCGTCCCCACACCCCGGCGGGAGGAGTTGCCCGAGCCCCTGGGCCGGCATGTGGTGAGCTGGGGTTCCCCGTGTGCCCTCTGACCCCTGCAGTCAACGCCAGCAGCAGCCGGGTGGCCCTCGGTGAGCCCCGCGGGGCGCGGTCGTCCTCGTTTGCACGGGCGGGCCTGGTTGCAGATGGGAGGTACCTGTTTGCCAGGGCCCCACCGCTGCTGACGCCACCAGCCCTGGGCCGCTTGTGCACGGAGGAGAGGGTGTCGCCGTGACTTGGGACGGCCGGTCATCAACTAAAATGTCTTTAGAAAGAGGCCACCATTCCCCAGGAGGAACACGATATTGTAACGTGGCCAAAGAGGACTGTCGGCCACACACCTGGCCACGCCATCGAAGGTGGCGGAAACCCCCGGGGTCCCTACGGGTGGGCCGGGGCATGTCCCAGTTAGGGGAGGCCCGGGGGTCCTGCAGCCTCCCCCAGGCTCTCCAGAGGAGACCCTCGTCTGCAGGGAGACACCTGTGAGCTGACCGGGGAGGAGGCTGGGTGGAGAGCTTTGCCAAACCGGAAGTGCAGAGTGAGCCCTAGGAGTCTCTGGCGAACTTCAAGGCTAGGCCAGCAAGCATAGGAGCGTGCGAAGCTCTCAAAGTCAAGATCACGGACATGTTTTTTTTTAAAATATTTTATTTCTTTATTTTTAGAGCGAGGGGAAGGGAAGGAGAAAGAGAGGGAGAGAAACATCAATGCGTGGTTGCCTCTCGTGCGCCCCCTACTGGGGACTTTGCCCGCAACCCAGGCATGTGCCCTGACTGGGAATCGAACCACGACCCTTTGGTTCGCAGTCCCCGCTCAATCCACTGAGCTACACCAGCCAGGGCTGATGCCGGTTTTTTAAAAAGGAGCTTCCCACTGAGCGGCCATGACCGCCTTTGGCCTTTGGAAGCAAACGGGGAGAAAGTGTCGATTCGAACTCAGCGCCTAACTCTTAGCTGGGATCCAGACACAAACCGGCACAGGGTGGCGGGGGTGAGTGCAGACACTCTCGCGGAGTAACAACACCGCAGTGCTCCTTCTGCCTGGCGCCGCCCCCTCTCCGCACAGGCCGCCCGGGGGTGGCGCTGGATTCAGGAGACGAGGCGTGTGCATGTGTGTGCGGAGTATTGCACGACATGACACGTTTATGAGTCAAACGGGTGACGCTGTCTCTCGCCCCACCCCCACCCCCACCCAACCCCGTGGTAATACTGTTCCACGTTTTTCCTCGCCTCTCTCCTCTGCATTTGCCCCTGAGAACGGCGCCCCGGGCTCGGGCAGAGGAGACTCCCACGGAAGGCGCAGTGATCTCCAAAGCCACAGCCACGAGCCCCAAGGGCCCGGGCCTCCCCGGCTGGTGCTCCGCCACCCCGGGCGCTCCCGCCCCACCCGGCCACGACGGGCCTGCGGTGAAGCATCCCCCCGAACTGCACCTGCAGCCACAGCCCTGGCCACCGGGCTGTCAGGGGCGGAGACGGGTGTTGCTCAATCCCGGGAGCCGGGCACCTATTAAGCCATAGGCAGGGCCTGTGTTCTGTCACCCACGGTGACAGCTGCCAATGGGAACGGGAGTGCGGGATGTCAAGTTCTCTGGCACCGCTCCGGGAAGGATCTGTCATCCGCGGGCTCTGTCATGTCACTCTCTGAAGCGCTGCCGGGGAGACAGGCTGGGCCCGCCTGGGTCTCCGCACGCTGTTCTCGGAAGGCTGCTCCCCTGTTGGGGTGCTTGCTGGGGAGCAGCCCACCCGTTGTCCCTCGGTCTGGTTTTGCCTGGAGAAGTGAAAGGGGTTCTTGACCTTGCTGATTTTATGCCTGTGTTTCTGGTGAGACCCCTTGGAGGCAGGAAGTGGGCTGGGGGGGGTGGGATTTGGTTGGTGCAGACCCTGATAAGGTGGTGCGACCTCCGAGGACTGACTCCTGTGTGTCCCCCACAGAGCCCCCCGAGGGAGGGCCCGTCTCTGCCTGCCCCAGCTCTGGAGGGCGGAGCCCGTTAAACGCACTTCTTCGTCTTCTCTCATCCGGCGCATAAACCCTGGAGACTCAAGAAAGGTTAGTTGAATTTTTAAAAACTCGGAAGCGTTAATTTGGGCTGCGTGGGCATTGGTCACGATCCCCAGGAGCACGGCCAGGCGGCGGAGGCCGGGCCGGGGGTGAGGCAGCGCCCGCATGGGCCTCGCTGGGCTCGCTCGCTCGCTCCCACGCCCGGCGAGGTCTCTGCGGGAATGGGAGGCTGGCCGTCCGTGGGTCTGTCAACCCCATGCCTTGCGCAAAGACTCAAATTCATCAGGCGGGTGAAACAGCCTTTAAGAAAATGTTGTCAGAAAGAATCAATCAACGTCAGCATTTTAAAGCAAAATGCATGTCAATTTCCACGGCGAGGTTTCCATGATGCCCTCCTGGCCTCAGCCGCCCGGGCTGCTCCGGGACTGGGCGGGGGAGGAGCCCGAGGGCTGGGACCCCTGGGGGGGCCACGTGTCCCCCTTCAAAGGGAGGACTTTCTCTCAGGCTCCTCCTGAGTCACCCCCAGTGAGACGGGCCCCTGGTCCTGTTTTCCGGCTGCACTGGAGCGTCCCCTATCAACCCCTTAAAAGGAGGAAGGGAGGGAGGGAGCGGGGGACCTTGGGCACTTGCTCTTCGATGGCGCTAGGGGCCTTCCTGGCAGACGTCACCTGACCCCCGGCGTGGCCCCCAGCCTGGTTGCCATCACCCTCGTATTTGCTGCTCAGAGACGTTAATGGTTTGCTGAAGGACACCGGCCAGACTGCCTTACGGTGTCCAAAAGGCAGACTGGAAGGAATGAGAACCGTTGCGGGGACGCGGGGAGATTTTCCTCGGCGTTTTGTGCCTCTGCAGACGTAACAGGCCTAACAGACCGACCCTGAAGGCGCATCTGGGGTGGCAGGAGAGGAGGCGGCGGGGCAGGGAGAGGCTCAGAGGGGCGGTGAGGGGAACGGTGTTTGTCACTGGTCCCAGGTGCCTCTGCCGGGCTTCAGAAGGCCAAAACCCAAAAGTCAGAGTTTGGAGGAAGGAAAGGTTTACTGATCAGGAAGGAGCCCACCAGGATGACAGGACCCTACTGGCGCCTCCCATCCCACTTGCTCGCCGGGCCAGGCCAACAGCTCTAAGGGTTTGGGGGGACCGGGGATGCGGGACGCTGGCAGCAGGTTTAACTGGGGACCTTGGAGCTTGGCTGTTTGTGGTAAAGGGGTGTCAGCACCAGTTTCCCTGGACAGTGGACCCTGAGCTCTAGAAAATTCCGTGTTCAGGTTCTGGGTGTGTTGGCCCTTTGGTTCCATGTGGGTTGGGGCTGCAGAGAGAGACTTTGGTTCTGGGCAGCTGGGGGTCAGAGTGCTCTCCTCTGTGCAGTCTGCAGCCACATGACCTGCGCCTTGGGTCTGTTGTCTCTGAAAAAGCAGCTCAGGACCTCGTTAGCTGGTTCTGCGGTGACAGATCCAACTGGCAGGGCCGACTCCTCGCCCGGGCCCACGGCCAAGGCCTCTGGAGAACGGCTCTACCTGAGGGAAAGTTAGTGAATAAATCCAAGACCAAATTATACTTGGAGGTAAAAGGACAATTTATTGAAATTTCAGGAAAAAAAAAACCCACTGATGGAGCGAAGGAAGACTAAGTGCTTTCTTCTCACACTGGCCTCCCGGGAACGCCCACCTCTGTGTGCGCTGACCGGACACGGAGACTCCGGGGGCTTTGGGGAAACAAGGACCTCGTGACGTTCCTGGTTTCTACCACGGGGAACCATCCCTTAGTTCTCGTTGGAGAAGAAATCAGTGGGCGTTCCAGAGCCCAGTGTTTCTACGGTACGGTTCCTAAGATCTGAACCAGCTGGAGAATTAAAAAACAAGTAAGTGAATTAGTAGAAGTTTGAATTTCTAGCTTCTTCTGAGAAGCTGGACAACCTGGCCAACACTTTCTTTTTGGTGAAAGTGGCTGGAGCCGGGAGGGGGCAGCCACTGCTTTGGAAGGACCCCCAAACTCGGTTGCATCGGAGCCCCACCTGCCCCGCCGCTCCCCGGGGGGACCCCGCATCCCAGGAGCTGGTCTGTGGGGACCCTGTGCACCGTCTCCCTGCGAGCGAGAGAGGGACATTCCCGTCCCTTCCTTTCATGCCCTGGGTCCTTTGAGGAGGCTCCCGCCCGCCGCCGGCTGGTGTCTGGCCCTGTAGGTGCTGGGGGTCTCCACAGGCCAGCGCGGTGGACGCCAGGTAAAGATTTAGGAAACGGTGTCGTGCCCGCCTGGTTATCGGCGCTGTTTCTGAATCTTTATTTGGTAGGCGGGGCTTTCACTTTTAAACAAGCCACAGCCCAGACAATTTAGTTTTGTTTTGTGGATGGTGGGGACTTTCTCAGGACTAGCCCTGGCCGGGACCTTTTGGGTCAGCAGGTGAAACTGGGTTTCCTAGATGCCCCCTCCCCGACCACGCCCCCCGCATCTCCCCGGAGCTTCATCAGGGCCCACCAGGGCTGGTTTTCAGGGGCCCGCAACAGCGTGGAGTCCCGGTAGCGGATGCCGGCTGGTGCCCCACAGCAAGGTCCCCCGGTGCAACGCCCAGGGTCTGAGGCAGCCGGACTGGCCCCACTCCTGCGGCCAGCTGCCTCCCCGAGGCTCGTCTCTGGAGAAGGGCAGCCATCCGGGGGCTCTTCCTGCTGCGGGTCACGCGTGGGCACCTGACGCCCACCAGGCCACCGCCACCGGGGCTTCACTCAGTGTGGCTGAACTCCTTGCCAGACAGCTCCTCCGCGCTCTCTCTCCGTCCCCAGCGAGCAGAGGGGGAGGGTCAGGGAGGCCTCTGAGTGGCCGCCGCGTTTCCTCACGTCCCCCCCATGATTGACAGCTCCCGTTTTGGCACCTGCAGATAATGAGATCTGGAAACCGGAATCTCCAGCGCCCGAGCCTGCCAGGAATATTATCCTCGGTCTCAGCGAGCCGCTCCTGCCGCATGCGCGACCTCTGCGAATTCGAGATGTCAGGACGCAGCCGGGAGCGGAGGCCGGGGCCACTCCCGTCCAAGTGGCTATTGGCTCTCGGACGTGTGGGGAGAGGCGTCCTTTATCTCGGGAGAATTATGGATTACCAGAAAAGAGCGATCCTTCATTAACCTGCATGTATTTGGAATGTAGATAATGTCTGTCTTTCATCACTCATGGGAGGGGGGGGGCTGTGTGCAGGGAGATGTGGGGAGGCCAAGGGCTGGGGGGGGCTGCTGGGTGTTCCCCAGAAATGCGTGCCTGTGTGGGGCCAAGTCGTGGATTACAGCCACTCAGAGCATGGCATGCTCTCCAAGGGGCCAAGGGGGCGGCCCTGGACCCGGAGGTTGGGACTCGGAGCTCCTACAGGTCCCTCTCATCTGCTCTCCCGCCACTCGGGCTGGGGGCTCTGTGACGGGCGGTGGTGGACTCAAGTCTCCACGCGCGAGCATCTGGTCCATGCCGCGAGGGAGCTGCTTCCCGTGGGAGGGCGAGCAGGTGCTCCAGGAGACAGGCCCTGGGCTGCGAGCCCCGCTGCGGTCCAGAGTGTGGGCCCTGCCAGGGACCAGCTGCCTCGGGGGCACTGGGGTCGGGCAGTGCGGCCGGCCGGCGGAAGGCCGTCTTGGGGACTGGGGCCAGTGGCCGGCCAACCAGACAACTCAGGCCATGCTCCAAGCGAAGCCCACCACCAAGGGCATCTCTCCTGGGAGGCTCACCTCTCTGTTGCTCCGGCTGAACCCCTTCGTGATGGACACATCCGTGAAGGTGACCCGGGAGCTGGGGCCTGCTCCCCTCCTCTGCAGGGCTGGTCTCCGGGAGTGAACAGGGCCCTCCACTGGCCTGGGAAGCAGAGATGCTGTCAGGGGTCTGTCCTCCTCGGTGGGGCCTGGGGGGCAGTCTCCCCCTGCTCAGGAGGCCCAGCCAGCCAGGGGCTTCTCCTGTGAGAACAGGGACATTCGGCACCGGCCAGAAGGTTTGTCACGCGCCCTCCCCACCCCACCCACAGCCAGGGTCACCTGAGTAGGATCATCAGTGAGACTGAGAGCTGTGTCCTGACCTCCGAAACTCGCTGTCCTTCCCGCCCCCAGACACTCAGACACACACACACACAATTGTTTGAAAACCAAGGACATTCTCTGACCTCGACAATGGCTCAGAGGGACCCACAGGGCACTGATGAGTCTCCCACTGGGCGACCAGCCTCGCCCCTCGACCCCTGGACAGCGTGTTTCCCCTTTTCCTCTCAATAGCGTCTGAGGACAAAGAGCAGCTGCAGGGACCACCCCCACCCCCACCCCCACCCCCGGGCCTCACCTGGAAACCAGAACAAGCCCAGGGGGCACTGCATTTGCTTCCCCCCCCCGCCCCCGCACAGAACTGGCCCTCCCCGTGGAGCTCCCCACCACATCTGTGCCGAGGGGCCCGGCACGGACGGTAGCCAGCAGCCGGGTCCCCAGCGCCGAGGCCCACGTGGCAGGGAGAGAACATGGCCGCCCTGTCGCCGAGCCCTGTGAGCAGCCCCTGCAGGAGGAGCCGCAGGCGTGCGCGGGGCCGGGCGGGCCGGCCGGCTGGCTCCCGCCAAGCACCGATGCCGGGGCGGCGGCGGCGGGGGACGGGCGATGAGAGACAGAACAGGGCAGCTGCAAATGAAAATCACCCTGGGGAAGGTTACAACCAGATAAAGTTTTCGACAATGAGATTCCGCAGACTGCTGACGGGAGCAAAGCTCAATATTTCCGTCTCAGTACAAATTTGCCTCCATCCCTACAGCTCCCATCAGCCTGCCCACAGCTGCACGCCGTAAACAACTGGCAGATCTATTTCCATCAGCCCTGCTGATGCCAGGAGAAACGCGCCTGAGCAGAAGACAGCACAGATGCGGGGCCTCACCTGAGCCGGGCGCTGCCCTCCGGTTGGCCTCTCTAACTTAATACTGTTGTTACGGAGCAATCGGTCTCCTGGTAGCAGGCTGGCTCCGCGCACCGCCTCTCCTTCCAGCTAATCTGACAACTCCAATCCAAGAAGCATCAAGGGCCCAATTAAGAAGACACATCTTATCAAGGAGCTTATTTTGCATAACAGAATACAAATGACGAATAAAAATTTAATGTTTAATAACTTAGTACAAAGAGGGCTGTTGATATGGAATGCCTGGAATTTTTATGGAGGCTGTCAGACTTGTGATAAAACTGTTATATAGGAACACTTGGCAAAAAACAGCGTAGAATTTTTCAGTAATGGTGTGTGCATGCTATTGCATTAATTCTTGATGGGGAGCTAACTGGAGGCCTGGGAACCAGCCAGGTCGCGGTGCTGGCGGAGGCGGCTGCGCCAGCACGCATGCTCGATCCGGCACCCTGAGGGTGTGGCTGGACCTGCTCTCTTTTCTCCCGAGGAAGTGACTGAGCAGGTGCCCAGCGCCTCCCAAGGCCCTGGGGCGTGTCTTCCTGAGACCGAAGGACGGAATTGCGGGGTTCCGTTCCTGTGCCAACACCTTGCTATGGAGTGAGGGAAGGGCAGGCTCAGCTTTGGGGCCCCTCGGTTCCCCCTGTGAATGACCCCGAGTGGATGGTGAGGGGAAAAGGGTGCAGAGGGGTGCAGACTGCACAAACTTTGTCTGTCTCTGGGCTCCAACACCCGACACTAGGCAGCCGCGGATACCGATCCGCAGAAATCAGGCCTGAGCTTACCATATTCCTCACCACTGCAGAACCTCCCAGCGCTCCGCTCTGGCCAAGACCAGCCTTTCAAAGGTACGTCCATGTGGACATTCTGTGGGACCCGGAACAAAGCCACAGCTACGGGACCCCAGACCGGACGCCAGCTCTGCCCTGCGGGCACTGAACAGGTACCACACCGCTCGGGACCTGCACTCCTTCGCCTGGGACTCAGGCGACACCTCTGAGGCCCAGCCCAGAGTCCGCACACAGCACACAGCCCTGGACACCGGCTGCCACGGGCGGTCAGGTCGCTGCCCACCCCTCATGTGGCCCCTGAGCCTGGGCCCAGTGCAGCCTCGTCCCCACGCTGGACGGCTTTTGCCTGAGCTGGAAAACCTCGTTGGACCCTGTGACTCCACAAAGTTCCCAATGTCCATCCAGAGGAACTGAGCCTTGACCTCCAGCGACACTTCATTTTAAAGTGTCCACTAACGGGGCCTGCACGTGGGCCGAGTCGGAGGGCAGCCCCTTCCGAAGCACGCGCCGGAGCCGAGTGGACAAGGGCGCGCCCCCGCTCGTCCTGTCCTGTCTCGTCAGTGCTGTGACGCAGGATGCACAGAGGAGAGCGTGGCTCCGGTAGGGCCGGCGTCAGGCCCCACAGGCAGATTGGAGCCTGGCGCGGGGCCGGGGAGGGGAGGCTCGTCCGCTGCCCTGCGAGGTGTGGGGTCAGCTCTCGGAAACCGTGACCTGCTCCACGCGGCTAGTGCTCCCTGCAGACTCACGCTGGAGCAGCCGTGTGGAGGGCTTTCCCGTGAGCACCTGCTATGGACACGGGATCTGCCCGTGGGCCGTGCTCCCGCCGCCCCATCATCACCGACGAACGCACCTGGTGTCCGGGGAGTGGCTGGTCCCAGTGAGTGTTTGATATTGAGGGGGCCTCCTGCACCTTAGCAGGGTCCTGTCACGGTTCGGCCCCCCAGGCTCGGCTCAGGGCCGACTGTGGGCTCGGAGAAAGGGCCGCCCCAGCCCTGCGGCAGCCCGGAGCCCCGCAACCCCTGTTTCTCTGGGTTCTCAGGCTGGCCCCCCACATGAGGGGCCTCTCTGGACCCCAATCTAGACGTGCACGGGAAGGGTCTCCAATGAGTGCTGGAGCCCAGAGAAGTCGCTACCTCGTCCCTTGACGTCACTACATCAGCTCTCGCCGTTGCCGACTCGGATGAGAGAACGGCGCACCTGTGTCCCGGTCCCACGGGGGCGTCAAGGGGCCCAGCGAGGATGGACAGGATCTGCCGCCGAGCATCCTCAAGTGCCCGAGCTCCAGAAGAGCATCCCCCTGCGATGGCGTTGCTCCACCCCCGTGGCTGCAGGGGGTCCCAGCCGTGTGCCCCCCGCCAGACAGGGAGCCGGTCCTCGGCCTCGGGCGCTGACACACAGCGCCGCTGCTTGGTCACGTGTCAGGTGCTCTCGGCCACGCAGCCTGGTGATCGAGCGGGCGCAGCGAAGGGCACCGCGGTGCCCGCGATCGCCCTGGGAAGAGTCCGTTCCATCTCTCGGTGCTCGGAGCCTTGACCCCACACCCCTGCGACCGGCCGTGTCTTCTGCGAAGACGGGCCCTTTGACCCAGGCCTGAGCCGAGGGACAGAGAAGCAGGCGTGTCTGTGCCCGGAAGGAATTCAGAGGAGGCGGGACCCCAGCACAGGACCCTGTGCAGCCTCCCTAGAACAGGGCCCCTTGGGGGGCCCTGCCCGTCTCAGCGGGGGTCGGCGGCGCGGTGCTGGTCCAGTACCGATCAGAATGCCCAGCACTCCCAAAGTGACCGCTTCCCTCTGTGAAATGAGCCAGCAGGAGGTCGGAAGAGCAGGCAGAACAGGGCTGGCTCTGCATGGCGCTGAGCCCAAGGTCCACACTGGGCGCAGGGGCTCAGGGGACAGTGTCAGGCCCCGGCTGCGTGCCAGCGAACTTCTCGGCGTCCACCACACATGTCTGCCGCACCGCACACGGTGCCCCTCTGGATTCAGGGTCCTTCTGCCAGGCCCTGGCGTCCCCAGTGCCTGCCCATGGACAGGAGCAGCCGGTGCAGGGACGGCGGCTGAGACTCCTCCTCTGCAGCACCAGGTGCCAAGGACAGGGGCCTCCTGCACCTTCTTCTCGAAGTGTCCCTGTTGTCCTCTCCGACAGAACCATGGTTTCCCGTTTTAACAAAAAAAAAAAAATATGTTGCCTGGCTGGGCAGCTCTCGGTTGGAGTGCCATCCCGGGCACCAAAAGGTTGAGGGTTCGATCCCTGGTCAGGGATCATACGGGAGGAAACCAATCGATGGATGTTTCTCTCTCACATTGATGCTCCTCTCTCTCTAAAATCAATAAACATATCCTCAGGTGAAGATTTAAAAATTGTTTTTTTTTTTAAATAAAAATAACATAAAGCCATGAAGCTGTAACAGAAAGAAACGCCTTCGGGCATTTTTCTCGTTACGTCAGGAGGACGTCACGCTGACCTCGGCAGGGTCTGCCGCTGTGCCCAGCCCCAGCCACGGGCTCCCCCTGGCAGGTGGACACAGACAGAGGGGCCCAGGTGCCCTGCAGGTAGGATGCGTGAGGGTGGGCGCCGGGGCCCTGCGCTGGCCCGCCCGGTTGTGGGGGTTCCCGTTAGACCCCCCGGAGCCGTTCCGCGCCTTTTGGGGTGGGATGCATGCCCGTGGAGCGGAGTGCAAATCCGTGCCTGCAGCGGGGCCACGCCCTGCCCACGGGCCGCTCCTGGGAGCAGTGCAGAGCCTCACCCTGAGCAGCTGTTACGTGGGCGCTGGATTCATGCCCTTCGGGGGCGCGCAATTTTCGTGAAGAGACACCGAGTTGAGAGAGCTCCTCTCCGGGTTTGGAGGAGTAATGGATGTGGCCCTCGGCAGCCGCTGGCCTTTTCATAGTTCATAATGAAAATGAATGTTCATTTTTCCTTTAAAACTGTCTCGGGCTAAATGATACTGACGCCTTCAATTTTTAACATCATAATCAATAAAGGCTGCTTATGCACACTTTGCAAAACCATCAGTTTAGAAGTTTGAAAAAAAAAAATCTGCATATGGGCTGCAGCTTGCTGGCTGGAACGCGCCGCACTAAATCTTCCGAGTTAAAGTTTTACTGGTGTGTGTTATGAGTAAAAGTGCCTGGTCAGCCATCTGCCAGTTTTCCTCCGAACATCCATATTTCCAGCCTTGCTAAACGCTGGGAGCACGCGGCCACCAGAGGCCACCTCCGCAATTAAACAGCCGAGCGCGGCGGCACCAGCAAGGGCAGGTCACAGGGGGACCGTCTCGGATTAATTTTAAAAGTCCATAAAGACTGGACCTGACCCGTCCGAGATGGCAGACGGGCGGTTAAGTGTGTGAGAAACTGCTAACCCCAGGAGACCAAACAGCAGGGAAAGGAGGAGAGAAGAGGAGGAGGAGGAGGAGGAGGAGGAGGAGGAGGAGGAGGAGAGAAAGGGCAGGTGTGTCGGTTGACAGACGCTTCGGTGCGTGCTAATCAAGGCTGGTTAGTCCGCCTCCCCCTCCACCGGCCGACAGGCCGCACTGAGCCAGTCCTGTGAAATCAGCTCCTTCTCCGGGCTCCCTCTGCACCTGGGGGCTCTGCCCCTGCCGTCACCTCTCTCACCGACGTTTGTGAAGCATCCAGTTCGTTGGCCCTTGAGCAGAAAGTCAGACTTGGCGGGGACGCTGCATTTCCTCGCTGAGAGTCGCACTTCACACGGGTAGCTTCTCGTTCCTCAAACACTTCCAGGTTAAACTACATGGTGTTAATGACCGAAACGCTCCCATCCGGGCGGAGAAAGAAGGGTTCGGGAAGACCCCCCTTCCCAGGCCCTGCGGTCCCGTGCGGCGTTGCTCCATTCTCATCAGACTTGTGGGATCTTTGGGGCCGACGTGGCGCGTCGCAGGGTGAAGGAGGGGCGAGGGGTCTGGTGAGGCGGCTGCGTGAGGCCCGCCGCAAACTTGCGCAGAGCCCGGAAGCCCAGGGTGCTCTGGGAGCCCAGAGTAGGCAGAGACACCTGCCACGCACGCAGAAGCTGTCCGGGGACGCACCTGTTCTACCTGCGTCTGAAAATCCTGAAACCCACCCAAGAGGGGCAGGCACAGTGGTGCTGGTGGGGAGGGGCACTGGCCGGGCCTCCCCAGGGAAGGCGGGACCAACAGGGAGCAGAGGGTGCTCCTGCCTGTTTCCAAAGGTGCGCTCACCTGCAAGGTGCACTCACCTGCAAGGTGCAGCGTGCACAGCGGAGACCCTGGCCCTGCGGCTCTCAGACATCAGAGCTCTGACGGCCCCCAAACCCCGGGTCCCAGGACGGACGGGTTCACGGAAGGGATGGGGGGTGTGCGGCGCGCAGAGTCAGGTACATGAGGAAGTGGTTAAAGACAAACTCAGCAAAACCAGATCCGAGGAGCCGGTTGCCGAGCCTGAGTGTCAGGGGCCAGCCTGGCCTTTCTTGTCCTTCCTGTAAGCGGGGCCCTGACCGGGAGCCGAGGCGCAGGACGCCTTGGCAAATGAATCCGCACGTGGGCGGCGCGCACACGGACCTCCCTGGGGTGCAGGGCCCGGGGTCCTGGTGCTGGGAGCCCACACCTCATGCTGCCAGAGCTGCGGTCTGAGGGCCGCAGGCAAGGCGAGAGGGGCCTGGCGTCAAAGCCACCTGGACGGTGCCCGAGGATGGAGCAGCACCTGCCTGCCTTCCGGTGCCAGGGTGACCACGACCTCCAGGGGGCGGGGGGGGGCGGTTAGGTCACGGTTACAAGCCACGTCGCACAAAATGCATGCCTTTTCACTTGTAAGCCCGCTCTCTCAGCCCTGGCAGCCTGGACCGCGGAGTTCAGCGGGTGGCCGCGCTGTGGGCAGGGGCGGCAGAGACCTGCTGAGGACAGCCCCATAGGCCTGTCACCGGCTCACCCTCAGCCGGGCCGACACAAGCGGCCATGCTCCCTGCAGTGTCCGTGCTTGTGTCTAAACACATCCGTCCTGCTACCTGGGGACACCCACTTTTCGGGGAAGCGATGGTGGCTCAAGGCAGCGTGAACGACCTGAGTGGGCAGCCGCCAAGCCCAGGCCTGCTGTGTGCGGACCTCCTGGTGCTCAAGTCCAGGTGAGGCCTGGCAGCACCGGGGGTGGGGGTCTGCCAGGGATGAGGCGGCGGCCCCCCCACCTCACAGTGTCTTTGTACCTCTCTTCCTGACGCACCTCTGCAGAAGGCGAGCTCAGGGAGAGCTGCCATGCATCCCCTCAGCAGGTGCGGCCGGCTGGGGGGGGGGGGCCCAGATCCAGCCACCAAGTCCCTGCAGCTCCCGCTTGAAACGGGAAAGAAAGAGGCACCATCCAGGGGCCCTGGCTGAACCTGCCTGCCTGACTGACCTGCCCAAGGATGAATCCCCGCGCTGAAGCAGTGCACTTGGGTCCCACGTACCTCTCTTCCGTGGGGGAGGCACTGATTCTGGGAGCGGGAAGGGCGCGCACGGCGGCGGCGGGAGGCAGAAGCGGCATATCCTCTGACGTTTCTGCAGCGGCGACATCCATTTGTGCGGCAGCTTGTGAATGCAAAAGAGAAAGACAAAAGGAAAAAGGTAAAGATTACGAGATGTATTTCCCGCAATATTTAATGATCACGTTGAAACACTGACATAAATTGCTCTGCATTTACAAATCTTGGTCTCCTTTGAAAATTACACCCCAGCATTTAATTCACCCAAATAACTCATGTTACACGGCACAACAATGTAGTAAAATAACTCATCGCGAATATGTGGATGTGAATAGATTTAACACGTCTGCGTTGAACGAAATGAATTCATCTCAAAGCCGAGAAGCTGCTGTTCTCTTCCGAGAGTTGCCGATTATTTTGCTGTTCCCTTCAGTGTGCTTGTTTGTTTTTGTTAGATTACTTCAGGAATTAGGGGGTGAGAATGAGCCGAAACACGGGGTGGGGTTTTCTGTCCTCGAAGTAGGGGAAGGAGGCATGAATGATCACTTGTATTAGACCTCGTTTCATTAAAAATTGCATTCACAATTGTGCGGAGGCCAGGGGGGGCCGCGTCTGCCGCAGGCTGGTTGGTCGCGCCTCGGAAAACGCTGCGTTTCCATTGCGACATCCTCCCCACAGAACTCTAGAGACTGAAATTATTTTAGAAGTTGAGTGTAAATCGCTGAAAAGAATCCTGCGTTCAGGCACACGGCAGCCACACCCCCAGCCCCCACGAGGAGGAATTCAGTTCATCCGCCGGCCTGGACCTTCCCCGCCAACACGGAGGATGTGTTTACAGTGTCTCAGTTTTCCCGAGGGGCTGCCCAGGGCTCCGGGGCTTAGCTGTGATTCCAGGTCTGGGGTGGGGGGCGCAGGTGCCCCGAGGGCAGAGGTGGTGAGGACAGGATGGGGGCCAGGCTGAGGAGCTGAGACCATGGCTGGAGGGAGGGAGCAGGCTCATGACCCAGGTGCCCATGTCCACGGACCACGTGGGCCTAAGCCGCTCTGGGCCCTGGGGGCCCACCAGGGGCAAAGGGCATGGACGGCAGCAAGCAGACTCCTCTGGGTGCCAGTCCTGCCTGGGCTGCTGGCTCCCCTGCCCCCGCAGCCACTCCGGCCTCCCCTCCCCAGGAGCGGGTAGGGTGGGGGAGGTGTAGGGATGGGCCCAGAGCCCAGGGGAGGCTGTGCAGGGGCCGTGCCTCCTTCCTGCGTCCCCTGTCCCCAGGGGCCCCGTCCACCAGTCCGGCCCCAGGGCCCATCTGCTGCAGAACCTCAAGTGCTTGGGTCTGTTCCTCAAAGGAACACCCTCGCCTCTCCAGGGGAGATTTTGATCCCGGCCCATCCCTGTTGAGTCTTTCCAAAGCATTCGACTTTGTCTTTACAGGAACGAATAAAACCATTTCTCACTCTCGTTTCATCAATTTACACAATTTATTAAATTGCATGGGGACGACTACAGGTAAACCAGGTATGAGCGGGTTTGAGAACAAACTCCTGCGATCCTAGGAAGCACTCAGTCGCCACGAACCTCGCCCGAGCGCCTGGGATGCGGGGCCCTGGTCGGCGTGCCCCAGGAGGGGCGGCGTCCCCTGTGCTCTGAGTGGGAGGGGAGGCAGCTGTCTTGGTTGGGCTGTGTGTAACCCCGGGGTCACTGGGGAAGGGTCGGGCCAGGCTGAGACCCCACACAGGCACCCCTGACAGGACCCCGCCCCAGGAGCTCCGGGGGGTGACAGGGAGCCGCCGCTGCTGCTGGAGAAGAGACGGAAGCCATCGTCGGCACTTGCCTCACAGAATTCCCCTCGTCCTGGTGAGGGAAGGTAACCCTGACAAGCTGGGTGGTCTCCCATTCTTCCTCCTTCCCTGAGGGGACTTTCTGTCCCCAGCTTTTGCAAAGTGTCTTCGTCATGCCCTCAGCCTCAGGACATGGCCCTGTGGTGGCTGCGTCTCATGACCAGTGCCCAGACGTGATGTGACCACAGGGCGAATCGGTGTTGCCGGATCTGACTGCCCTCGGCCACTCCCGTGTCCACCAGGATCGAAACTCGCCCAGCAGCCCCAGTCCCTGCAGCCTGGGCCCTGGAGTGGAGGGTGTAGGGAGCTGACCCCAGTCCAACCTGCTGCCCAGAGCGGAGTGGCCCTGTCCAACCAGCGGGCCCAGCCTGAGAAACACCAGCCACCAGGGCGGAGGGCTTGCAGGGCGAGGTGGGAGTGGAGATGCGGGAGCCCCCCTCTGCCTCGGCTGGTGGGGGAGGGGACCCTTGGGGATGGACAAGGTGGGGCTTCACAGTAGCTGGTCCGGAGCCATGGAGCCTCCTGGGCAGGGGAGGGAGCAGAAGAGGAGGCAGACACCCTGTCACCTGTGGGAGGGTGGTGTCCCCACCTGTACCTGCCCCGCACCAGGTGACATGCTGGACCCGCACGCCCTGCACGCCTCCCTGCCCCTGGCCCGGAGCTGGGGTCCCAGCATCCCCCGAGACCATGCCAGGGTCTCCAGGATGATTCACGGCAGCCGGGGCCAGGCCGGGCTCGAGCTGCTGTGGGTGGGGGGTTCCTGGAAGGGGGGCTCTGACAGGGTCCGTGATGAGGCAGGACGGCTCTGAGAACGGAGGTGGGGGGGCCGGGGGGGGAGGCTGCCCGCAGTCACTTCAAGGCATGTTGTCTCCCTCAACGCCAGGGCCCCTGTCAGAGCGGCGACTTCATCGAGCTAATTAGCAGGGTTCGCTACTTTACAAATCTGCCGCGGCTTTCCTGGCACCAAGCAGCTGCTTCGGCAAAGAGCTGTAGGAACCTATTAAAAATCACAGGCCTGCAGGGAGAGGGGAAGGGGGGCTTACAGGGGAGAGGAGACCTGCTCCGCAGCCACCGGCCGGCCAGGGGGAGGGGAGGGCATAGCCGGACTGGGCCCCGGGGAGCCGGGGCAGGCTCACGGCTCGCTCACTTCCCCTCTGGAACCACTTGCTCTGGGCGTTCAGGCGGCTTGGGAGGAAGCTCCCCAAGCCCGGCAGCCTGTCACGGCGCCCTGTCACCCGCCCGTAATTACAGTGTGACTGATTTACTGACTGGCACCGACCGTCCTGGCTCGGGGGTCCACCGTGCCCGTCTCCAAGGCTGCAACCGCTCGGAAGGAGGAGGCTGCTGGCTCCCCGGCCCGGCTGTCACTCAGTGTCGGGGGAGCCACGGCGACAGCTCCCGGAGCCCTCGCCAGCCTTCTCGCTTTACTTTGCTCTGATATTTATGGCCGCCGGAGGAGCCGCGCAGGCGGGGCCGGGGGTCGGGGAGGGTGACCGGGGACAGGCCCCCCAGCAGGGCGCACCTCCGGAGCATGTCCCTGCGGGGCTGGTGGCTGGTGGGAAGCTGAGGCGCACCGTGCAGGCTGCACAAGGCAAGCTCAGGGCTCCTGTCCGGGGCGGACAGCACAGAGCTGCTGGCTTTGGGCGCAGGGTCCGTGTTCCCTGAGCCCCTACAGCCTTCGGGGGACTCAGCCCCCTGCCCCCTCCCTACACCCAGCTGTCCTCTCCTCGTCCTGACTTTGCCACCACAGTCCCAGGACACGGCCCACCCGGACCTTCCTTCCTGGGGAAAGGGTCACAGAGTGCCTCCCCCGAGGGTCTGGAGCCCACATCCCTGGTGCTGGCCCCTGAGTGGCCTCTGCTCCCCCAGCTACACATTCCGGGGCATCTGCATGGTTGTGCAGGCAGGCAGGCCAATGTGCGGAGCGGAGCAGACCAGCCCAGCCCAGGCTTCCCGGGCCCAGGGGCAGTGGGAAGCCACAAAGAAGTCACACACCCGCCTGGGGTAGGTGCTATGAGGGGGTGAGGGCAGAGACTGGACCCGCTCTGAGGTTTAGGGTCACCAGGAGAGCCCAGCAGGCACCCAGGGCAGAGCCAGGAGCCCTGGCCCACCGGGTCATGCAAGTGTGGGGTCACGGGGGATGGCAGCCGCCCAGCCCTCTCCCCGACACCCCCGTCTCACCCCCGAGGCCGGCCCCCTCGTTTTTGCTGTGGCGACAGTTGGAGTCCACACTTCCCAGGTGCTGCACCCCCCAACTTTCAGAGCCACGAGCCCTTGTCACCCGAGTCCCGGGAAACAGAGACACGCCCCACGCAGCTCCCTGGTGGGCAGGGAGTAATGCTTGCAGCCGCAGATAATGTAACAGTTTATATATAGATACATTTTTAAACGGAAACTGTGTAACAATGCACACAGGCTTTTAAAACAAACACAGTGGCTGTCTCCTCAAGCAGCTCAAGGGGAGTGGAGGGAGGGGCAGCAGACCCTCCAAGACAAAAGGAGCTTGTTTTCCGGGTGCTCGTCCCTTTGCCCTGTCTGCTGGGGGCGCCTGTCCTCATTCTCTGGGACAGGCAGTGTTTGGGGACAGGATACGTGGGGGACGCCTGGAGGACAAGCTCACCGGAGCCCAGCCACAGTGGTGCAGTCCGTCGAAGCCACAAACCCGTCTGGGACTGACAGGAGCCCGGCCCCCAGGCCCATGCTCTCCCCGACCCCCAAGGATGAGGGTTCAGCTGTCCCCCTGGTCCCCACATCGGAGCAGAAACCTAGAACCCAGCGGGTCCCAGCACGTCAGGGCTCACAAACGAGAGACTGACTGGAGGACACCCGAAAGATTTAGATGGAAGGACTTCCACGGGCACCAAATCTCCTGTCTGTCGTAGCCAGGTCCACCCTTAAATACTGGCGCACCCAAGGCGTCCGTCCCCACGCGGCTCTGAGCATGCGCAGGCCACCTCTGCAGCCCAGCTGCCCACGCTGTGGGTGGCCTCCCAGCGCACGGCGCCGCCGCTCAGTCTCGTGGCCACAAGGTTGAGGTTCACGCCCTGGCGTGGGCACCTGCTGGCAGCCGACAGGGAGGTGGCCCCACCAGGCACATTGCCGAGGGGCGAGGCTGCTGATGAGCTCGCCCGCTGGGCTCGGCCACGCCCACTGTCTTCTGGGAAGGCCTGGCCACCGGCCACTAGCAGCTGAGGGAGACCCGACAGGCGACCTGCCCCCTCCCCACCCTCGGAAACGGTGCTGTTCAGGCCACAAGTGAGGAGAGCGCGCTCCCGAGCACCGGGTCCCACTTCACAGGCAAGGCCTTGTAAACGCAGCAGTGGTCCAGCAACTGTGTTCCACTCACCTTGAGGACAGGCCACCAGCCACTCACCCAGGACAGAGTGCAGGCAAACCGGCCCCCCGTTTGGGGAGAAGGGGTCAGATGGTTTTAGCGTCGGGCAAGGACAACCGAGCCGCAGGGCAAACACGCCTCTGACTTAGAGAAACGTTTTCCTTTAGAGACCCGTGAAGTCACCAGTGGGGTTTCCTCGTCCACGTGCCGCGGGGCAGCGCGAGCCCATAGCCCAGCGGAGCCCGACGTGACTCCAACAGCGCCAAGCAGCATGACCTGCCGTTGCGCCCTGCATGGAGGGCCCTGGGCCGCCACCGAAACGGCCGCGCTGCAGGGCAGGTGCCAGGGACTCCGTGCGGCTGTGGCCACACAGGGCAGGAGGGTCCTCTGAGGACTCTGGCCAGCCCCACCGCCGCGGTGACCTCTGGGTGACCTGGACCTGGGTAGCCCCTTCATGGCTCCTGGCAAGTGGCCCTGGGCCCATGTCCATCGGCAAGTCAGTGTGATTCACCCCCAAAAGCCAAGGACAGGGTTTGTCCCTGGGGACCGTGGTGGCCTGGGTACCAGGTGGAGGTGAGCAGGAGGGAAGCAGAGGTTCGGAGGCAAGGGTGTGCAGAACACGGAAGTGGCCCCGGCAGGCCGAAGGGGCAGAGGGGATGGCAGGCAGGGGCAGTAGCTGGGGGCCAGGGGTCATTGGGAGGAGATGCCCCACCAGCAAAGTCCTGAGGTGAAAAGGGAGCCAGGTGGTCAACGAGACCCTCGGTCTGCAGGTGGGTGGGCTGCCACGCTGCCGCGGGCCGTACCTGGGCAACAAGGACGTCAGTGAACGCGGGGTCCCTGGGTGCATCTGCAGAAACGGACGTGCAAGATGGCCCCAGGGCCATTCACGCACACGCCGGGGGTGACCACGGCACACCCGAGGACACCCTCCCGCTGTCCAGGGCTGGGCGGATTTAGGGTGTCCCAGACAACGGGACAGGTTCCCATCCAGAACCTGTAAAGCAAGTCCTCCTAGTGAGCAGCTGCCCCGCTACGCCCACCCAGTGGCGTCTCCGACATGCCAGGCTTTGTGAGGGGGCTGCTCAAGGCGGGCACCCACCACCAAAGAGATGGGGGGGAGCAAGAGCTTGCCCTGAGCGACTACCTCGGTGCTCTGAGGGTTTAGGGGTCGGACGGTAAGCTAGGGACCCTGCGTTGAAGCCCCGCCTCCGCCCTTCCCGGCTGCCGTGCCAGGAAGTGCCCTCCGCGTGCCAAGACTGGGGGACAGCATCCGTCGCCTGGCGGAGCCGGGGAACAGCCTGGGGTCAGGTCGGACTCTCTGCAGCACACTCAAAGCGTGGTGCCAGGAGGGGCCCCTGTGTCCACTTCCAGAGTCCTCTGAGCAAAGGGAAAGGGGCCCCCGGGGCCCTTGAAGCCACACGGCAGGCCTGGCTGGTCTTGGGGAAGAGGCCAGGGCCCTGAGCAGCCCGTGGGGGAGGCCGGGCCGAGCCCCAGTCATCCACGGACACCCTGCAGCAGGACACTGTGGCTCCCACAGACGCGGTCCAGCCTCTGGCCCTGGGGAGACAGGGGCCCGGTCGTCTCTTCAGGAGAAAGACCTTGTCTCAGCCCAAGGAGCGGTGCTGCCGAGGACAGCCTCCA
Source organism: Anoura caudifer (assembly GCA_004027475.1). Classification (NCBI taxonomy): domain Eukaryota; kingdom Metazoa; phylum Chordata; class Mammalia; order Chiroptera; family Phyllostomidae; genus Anoura; species Anoura caudifer. The sequence continues at coordinate 55,782 of PVKU01007871.1, forward strand.
CATCCCTGCACCGAGCGCCGTCCGGAGCTGGCGACAGTGCCCATGTTTGTCTGGGCGGCACACGCAGGGTGACGGACGCAGCATTGTCCCCAAAGTCCGGCTTTCACTCCTGCGTCCAGCTGGCCTGCAGGGCTCCTGCTGTCCCCAAGAGGGGCTCGGGGTCCTCTTCTGATGTCCCCTCGCGTGATGCGCCCCAGGCGGAGGGACGGAGGAGGGACAGAAGGGACACAGCGGACGGGAGGAAGCTGCCTCCCTGCCGGTCCCCTGCGGGCGGGCTCTCCGAGCCCAGGACCCTGAGCCGCAGCGATGGCGCCGCACAGGGGCCTGGCGTCCCCCCGAGGGCCGCCCCGCACCTGGCTGGACCCTGGGCAGACGGACACGGCCTCCCTGCCCACGGCCTCGTCGTGCTGTGACAGCCGTCTTGCCGCCTTGACGTGAGTCGCGGTGAGGAGCCGTGACAGGCGACCAGCTTCCCTCTGACGCCCTTCAGGCAGCCTGACAGGTGCCCCCCCCCCGCCCCCAGTGAGGTGGGACGGCTCCCCAGAAAGACTCCCACGGGGCTGGTGCCCGGAGAGAAGACAGTCCCTGGGGCCCTGGCTGCTGCATGCCGGGGCACAAGGGGACGGGGTGCTCGGCAGGGGCTCCCTGCGTCCGGGGGGCGGTGGGCCGTCCAGGGCACACGGACCCGTGCTCCCCTCTCTCTCTCTGGCCACGCGCCGCGCACACCCGTCTCCCATCACTCCCTTGTCAAGGCCACTCTGACCCCGACCCGCAGACACTCCCTGGTGACAGCCTGTGACAACTTGGTGCCTCTGCACTGCCTGCTCTGAGAACACGGCGCCCCAGCGGGGCCTCCGGGTGACCGCGGGCAGCCAGGACGCCAGGCCCGGGCTGTCGCAGGACTCCACGCCCCACCACCTGCAGCCGCCGCACCCCTCCCTCCCGGCACCCCACGCCGGCCTTTTCCTCCTGGTGCACCACCGCACTTTTCCCTTAGCCGGCTCAGTCCCCCGCCACCGGCAACCCGGCTTCAGGCTCAGGCTGGGGCTGGGGCTGGGCAGAGGGAGCACTGCTGGTCTCTCAGGAAGCGCTGGGTGGGAGGCGGTGCCCGGCTGGGGGGGGTGGGGGGCAAGACAGGGTGCTGCTCTCACACCCTGCTCTGCTGCCCCCCAGCCTGTGCCCTGGGACCGGCCACCCCACACCCCACAGGGCCTGTGCGGGCAGCAGGCCCGGCCACAGACACCCGTGGGCTCCGTGATGGGCTGGCGGGGGCCTGGCAAAGCTTCTCTGCCTTTAATGACATGGGTCTCCCTGCCGCCGGGGTCAAGGTTAGGTTGGACCAGGAGGCTAAAGGCTACCCCCGCCCTGCCTGTGTTTGTCAATAAAGCTTTATCGAATGCAGCCATGTGCCTTCAGGGACGCGGCAGACGGTGGTGGCAGCGGCCGAGCCGCTGTGAGGGAGGCGGACCGTCTCTGTCGGGGGCCGGTGTGTTCTCTCCCTTGCACTTCGCCCAGGAGCCGCTGCCATCTGAGGGTCCCCGGTTTCCTTCGATGTTGGGGGACTGTCACATCCGAAAGCCGGAGGACCACCAGCTGCCAGCTGCCCGCTCCCCTGTCACCCCAGCACCCTCTGGGGAGCAGCGCCCTGCCCTGCACTCGGAAATCCCTGGGGGGCCACGTTCTCCTCGGGGAGGTGTCTCATGCAGGGACAGAAGCCTGTCCAGCCTCAGGGTGGGACAGCTGTGGGGTGTCCCAGGCTGCAGAGCCCCCGGTGGGCCGGCTGAGGCTGGACCCCAGCTGCTCTGTGCCCGGCCCCCTCCAAGCCCGCTGGCGCTTGGCACAACCACGCACCCTGCCGGGGGCTCCCCCGTCCGAGACACTCTGCATCGGGGAGGACGGCCGGGGCCCCACTCCGCGGGCTCTCACGGGCGGTGCTGTGGGCCTGACCATGGCATCCCCACAGCCACAGTGCCGTCCCTCTGTCCCTCTGTCCCTCTGTCCCCGGTCCCTGAGCCCGGCTCAGAGGGCTGAGGGCTGAGATCTGGGCCTGGCCCTCCTGGGTGCCTGTTCACATTCACGTTCTCTTTCCAAAAAGCCCATTTTCAGCGGCTTTAGCACCATCACGGCGCTGCTGATGAGGGCACCAGAGCCTCTGAGAGAGGCTCTTAGCCCCAAACCCTCCAGACCCCGGGTGTGGCGGCGGGGCTACAGGAAGAGCAGCCCTGGCTCCCAGCTCGCCCGTGGGCCCGGCGGGTCCTGACCCCTGAAGGAAGCCCGCACCTTCCCTGGGTAGCTCTCAAGCCCCCTGTGGTCAGCTCCCGCTGACCGGGGGGTGCAGGGGGCTCCGGCCCACGGGAGGAAGGTTCCCGCTGCTCACATTGGCTCTGGTCACCACACAGAAGCGCCCGATCCAACTGTTGCCCGGAGATCAGGCTTCACACCACGTAACTGAACTCTGGTTTATGGGACCCTGTGTACCGAGGCGTATCTTGGGCAGGGTTTGGGTCATGACCGGCCGGCCACCCTGCAGCCTGTGTCTTAAAAGGGGGGTGTCTGCACCTTCAGCCCAGCATCCGGGCCTCACCGCCCTGCAGACCCCCAGCTTTCTACGGGGGTGGCTTCGTTTCCCCTCAGACAAGTGCCGGCCACTCCTGGGAAGGAGGGAGTTGGGACTGAGCACACGCCCCCTCCTGTCTGGGACGCTCAGAGTTGAGAGCAAGCTCCCTGTAGCAGCTGCCCCATGTTCCTGGGGGTTGCTCCGCCCCCCCCCATCCGGGACATCTGCGGGCACATGTCTCAGCCCCGTGACCAGGCAGGGGACTGGCATGGGGAGGAGTGAGCCCGGTGCCGGGCCGGGTCGGGGCCAGGCCTCCGCGCCCCCCTTCTCCCCAGGACCCTTCTCCAGGCCGGCGGGCACCCGCGCTTCTCTGGTGCTCTGGCAGCTGGTAATGGGCAGCTCTGGCTGGTGTGGGAGGGGCAGGCCCGGGACAGGAGCCGCAGGAGGAGAGTCGGAGGGACAGGGTGACGATCGCTCCGGGGAGGAGCTGCGTGGTGGGCCGTGCGGGCTGTGTCGGATGGAGCTGACTCGGGCGCAGCCTGGTCTTGTCCAGTCCCCACTCTCAGGGCCAGAAAGCCGGGGTGTCAGGCAGGCCCCCCAAGGCTGGCGTGCCTGTGTGAGCAGGTCCCGAGCCCATTGAAACGCGTCGGAAGAGAGAAACACGTAGCTGACTGTCTGAGGCAAATGCGCTCCTTCCGTCCAGACCGGAACAGCCACCACACATGGCCCACGGCATGTCAAACGCGGGTACCTGATAATAAAGCGCTGTCTACCCTCTTAGGCGTTCCTGAAGGAATGTCCCCGTAGATAAGTGTGGTGACGAGGCGTGAGACCTGGCCCACCCAGAGTTGGAACGGGCCCAGCAGGAGCGTCGCGGGCGTGGGGCACCCACCCAGGATGGGATCCGGCCTGGTGTCAGGCTGAGCCCTGGGCACGGGGATGAGCGGTGTAAGGCATACGCGACCCCGTTTCATCACAGCTTCCGCCGAAACCCCGCTGGGCACGCACCCACTAGGCACGCACCCCACTAGCAAATTTCAAACCGCAGGCCCCGCCGGCAGAAGGACCCCCGTTGCCGCCTCCTCGTCCCCGGGAGCCCCTCTCCTCGGCCCCCAGCTCCCTCGCACCAGACTAATCGCACATTGTTCTCCAAGCACCAGCCCTTTACAAATCATGTGACATAAAAAGAAAAATAAGTAACATTGTAAAGACAGTAATGAGAACTGTTGAGCTAAAGTGGCTCTTAAAGAAATCCTAATAAATTCCAGAATTTCCAGTCTCCTGGCAAGCTTTCTATTTAGGAGAAAATCAGTGATCAATGGCTGCGGCGTGCCGGCATCAGGTCTGCCTGCCTCCGGAGCAGGGAGTGCTCACGCAGGAAAGATGGCATTTCAGGGAAAAAAGCTGACATTGACTCCATCACTGTCATCGCTTCTGCCATAAAGCAGCTTCAAATATTAAAACATTCTTCATCTGCGCTCCGTTATTGGCACCAGAAATTGTTTTCTCTCTGTCTGGTGCGCACTTGAACTGCCGCGCGCTCCCCCGAGACGCGCATTGCTACCCGGGCCTCGTAGCGTATTGGCAGCTGACGCGGCGCTGCTCATGTGTGCTTGCTACTCACGCCCCCCCCACCCCCCACCCCCAGCCCGGCCACGGGCTCGCTCGCCGGGCGGCTGTCAGCCGCGGGGGACGCCTGCCCGCCCCCGCCCTTCCTCGGGCCGCGGCCCTGCCCCGGTCCCGCGCTGGTGCCACGGCCCTGTGCGGACGCCGGCCGGGCTGCAGGAGGAACAGAGGTGGCTGGTGCGGCCTCTGCCTTCATCCCCGGGTCTCCGGGAGATGCAGGGAAACGAGGAGGGACCGGCCCTGGCTTTCACACATCAACAGCTATGCCTGCAGGGAAAGCCTCCTGGCCACACGCACACACACACACACACGCATGCACACACACACACACACACACACCCCGTGGCTGGAGGGACTCCTGGGCTCCCGACCTCAGCCACACCCTGGCGTCTCTGGGCTGCACGCCTGGACAAGGGTTGGGGTGCCCTGCCGGCCATCGGGGCAGAGGGAGGCCCAGTCTCATGGGACGTCTCGGCCCACAGCACTCTCAGGCATCAACATTTGAAAAAGTTCTCATTCCAATTAAAATCGGGAAAAAAACAAAAACACAACCTTTCAGGGTCTGAGAGTCCCTACATCACGGCAGCTGAGAGCCCAGGGCCCAGGGACAGGCCCACGGGGGTGGAGGAGGGGCCCCAAGCCCACAGGCAGCCGCAGGGCTGCTGGCGGCAGCCCGCCACCCACCCCGGTCTCAGAGTCCAGGCCATTCTGGGCCCTGCCTCGGGTGGCTGGTGGGCCGGGCACCCATATTCCTAGACCCTACACTGTGGTGTCCACACCTCCAAGACATGGGGAGAGCTGCCGGTCCCCGGGCCTGTGGCCCAGGAAGGAAGCACAGCAGAGCCCCAAAAAGCTGCCACGGAGGCCCCAGGATGATGGGGTGCAGTGCAGCTGCTGGATGGTGGGGAGCTTGCGGGGCCCTGGAGGTGACAGGCAGGAACAGCCCCTGTCAGGGAGGAGGCCTGGGAGAGACCCTCTGACCCTGACAAGGGGAGACACCAGGCGGCTGGGTGTCCCTGACCTCCCCACCCAACCACAGCAGACACCAGCTGTGCCTTTGTTCTGGCCTCCCCCCTGCTCAGGGCACCCAGCAGCCGGGACAGGATCAGTCCCATGGACACTGCCACCGGCGTGCCGGGGACCTTGAGCACCGTCAGCCCCACTGAGGCCTGCTGGCCCCTCGGCTCAGTGGGGATGATCGTCCCAAGTCGCTGGCACATGGTGGGGGCTTAACATGCAGCTGAAGATTCGAGGGGCACCGAGGACCCTCCACACGGGGCCGCCTCCTAACATGCTTTGTGGGCCCTTTCCAGCCTCCTGCTCTGTGAAGGGTGGGGGGCCTCTCCGCTGCCGCAGCCCACCTGACATTTCATGTCTCACAGTGACCACACCTTCAGCAGCCCCCCAGCCCCCGGCTCTCCCAGAATGCAGCCCCCCCTGACCACAGGAGCTGTCGGGGTGTCGGGATGGCTCTCCCCCCCAGGAGTGCCACTGGCCTGGGCAGGGCTGGGAGCCGGGGAGGGGTCTGCAGGCCCAGGAACAGGGCAGAGCCCCGGTGGGTGTGGGGGTTGAGATGGGGCAGCATCCTGGGCAGCCAGGCTGGGCTGGGCTGGGCTGGGGCACATCCTGTGAGGGATGCTGGCCTCTGGGCCCCACCAGGCTGCCCTGCTGCCTGGCCGGGGGTCACCAACCCCGGCAAACACAGCACGAGGCTTGGGTGGGTGGAGCAGAGGGTGGACCACAGGGCATTTGGGAAGGAGGACGGGAAGAGAGCGGGGAGACGGGACCACACAGGGAGGCCGTGGGGGGGGCCCGCAGCCATCTGCCGCCACTCGGAGCTGACAGACACTCCTTCGGCGAGGCCCGCGCCCGTCAGATGAGTCAATCAATCAAAAAATTCTTATGAAACTTAATCATAGAGGGTCGTGTTAGGGAGTGGGGAACAGATTAAATTACCACGGTATTAGATACGGGAAATGATTTCTGTCAAAACCATCTTTACTGCAATTATAATATGTTAATTATGTATTTCATTAAGTAAGTGGATTAGAGCCTGCTCAGACGCAGTCACGTGCGGGCTGAGCCGTTCGCTGCGTGTGGCGGGAGGGCTCCCGCGAACGCGCCCGCCTCGTTCGGAGAACCTGCGCACGCTGCCTGTGACGGCCGCTCCCTCTCGCCCACGCGGCCTGGGGGAGGACGTCCCGGCCCCGGGCTGTCGAAGGGCCGGGCAGAGGCTGCTCCGAGGCCCAGGCCACAGATGGCCCTGCTTCTCCGGTGGACAAGGCACTGCTGGGGGTGGGGAGGGGGACACCACTGTGTCCCACCTATCAGCTGGCAACGTCTGCCCAAGTCCCCACGAGGTTCACAGCCCACGGGCCCTCGGCGCAGAGAGGCCAGCCGTGGTGAAGCCACGCCGTGGCACCTGGGTGCGGATGCTCTGCTCCCCCGTGGCTGGTGCCTGTTCCCGCCACTGGACGGAGCCTGCAGCAGCTTAGAAGCCATAGATGGGACAGCCGGCAGCCACGCAGACACGGCCAGGCATGGCCCACCCTCTGCATCGTGACCTGCCGCTCTGCACACCCAGGGGCCTGCCCAGCCCCTGGCTCCAGGTCCTGCTGTCTGCAGGGCTGAGTGGGAAGCGAGCTGAAGCCAGACCTGCACCACCAGAGCCGTCTCGGACCCCACGCTCTGTCTGTCCCCCTGCAGGGGACCCTACCGGCCCTGCCTGAGCTCGACTCTGGCCGGTCTGCCCCCCGCGGCTCCGGTCCCAGGGCACGGAAGCCACCGAGGAGCAAACGCTGCTTCCCCAGGCAGCATCCCCCACCATCCGATGGCTCCGAAGCCCCTCCTGCAGGGTGTGAGGGGTGGGGGAGTCACAGAGGAAAGGAAAGAAGAGTTAATCATTATTTTTCAGAACAAGGAGGCTCACGAGGCCCATGCAGGCCTGGGTCCCCGAGAACATGGTTATCAGCGATAACCATGGGAGGCTTCACAAAGGGGGAAACAGCGAGGCGGCCCAGAGTGTGGGGCGCGCAAGTGATGGGGAAGGTTGGCTGATTTGATGAAAACCCCATCAGCCTCTCTGGGGAGATATTATTTTCCTCATTATCCCGCTGATTGGCCTTATTTCTTCTGCAGAATGCCACGCGTTCCTTTCAGCCCTGGCAGGCCGCTTTAACAACACCAGAAAAAAAATCCATCGCCTTAATCCAAACAACAAGGAAATGAGCCAGACCACCTTCTTCCTCAGGAAGCAGCCAGGAGGCCCCTCCGGCCTCCCTCCTCCGGGCCTGCCACCCACTCGTGAACCCCAGGCATCGCGGTGGCAGAGCTCATGTGTCGCTCACAGCGGACACGGGACGAGCCCCCGGCCGAGGTCACGTCGTCAACCTGGCCCGGAGAGCAAAGGCCCAGCAGGAACCTGGCGCCCACCCCGCAGAGGAGCGGGTCCTTCTGTGACCGGATGGCCCGGCGGTTGCGTGTCCACGGCGGAGGGGGGTAGTCTGTGCCAATGCAGGGCGCCGTGACATCACCAAGGCCCCGCGTGCCACGTGACAAGCGGGGGGGGGGGGCGGGGGAATTGCTCCGGAGACGCAGGCTGCGACCACGCTACCAGCGGCTGGGAGCTCGCAGAAACTGTTAATTAAGTGCGTTTTTCATTATTCTTCAGCAAAGAGGTAAGATTTCGTGATGGAACTTAACAATGGATGGTAATTCGAAGTGGTGGCAATAGTTTAATTATTCGCGCACACACAAAAGTTAACTTCATAACTTATTTCTTTGTGAGAACAAGTTCATTTAAAATATTTTGAACTGTGCATACAATTATCACTTTGACTGTTTCCTTCGTGACTTCCTGGAGACAAAGAATCAATTCTGCCTGTAAATTTCTCACCAGACAGTTCTTCGGATTGAGAATTCTGTCTCCCAAAAAATACTAAGAAAGAGAAAAAAGAGGGGGGAAAAACGTCCCACCACGGGTTTTGCTTGGAACTTCCTGAGGGCTCAGGAACCGGGTGGGTGGTTCCAGGTTGCTGTCTGCCTGCCCTCGGGTCCCCCTCCAGCCGGCACAGCATGCAGGGGACGCCGGGGGCCTGCCTTCACCAGGACAGCGCCGTGGAGGCCAGGGGCTCGCCAGTCCGTCTGCATCTGTGCCTGGCTGCATGAGAGGGACCCTCCCTCAGAGCACGGCACAGGTGTGACTTGTGTTTGATGACATGAGCCTCTGCGCCCCGGGCCTCACCCTCTCCTCGTCGGAGAGACTTCTCCTGAAAGTCCGTCAGCTCCAGCCTCAGGGCCCCTCAGCCTTGTAAGTGAGGGTCCGAGCGGGGCCTCCTCCCACCTCCTGGAGCAGAAGCCGCGAAGCCCGAACGTGCCCCGTGCCGGCCCACACCTTGTGTGCGGGTGCGCTGAGAATACGCCTCAAGCAACGACCCGAGGACCCCATCGCCTGCCTGCCTGGGACCCGTCTGCCTCCCGTGGAGGGCGCACCTCCTGGGGCCGGGGACCCCGCTGCAGACCTGTCAGCTTCCAGCACTTAGTAGGTATGCAATAAAAATGAACCAGCAGATGCTGTGCACACACTCACTGTTCCCGCCTCCCTCCCACCAGGCCGCAGGCTCTGAGAAGGCAGCTCGCCGTCCCGGTCGGGCTCGATGATGTGTTCCGGGTGTCCGGAACTGTGCCTGCCACCTGGCAGGTGCTTAGTGAACGTCAGTAACCGAGGGGACAGGAGGACGGCGGGGGCAGAGGACGGGCGAGACGTTTCAGAACTAAGTGGCAGCTGCCCCAGCCCCCAACGCGGGGCACCTCCCCGAGGGTGTGGTCCCCACTCGGGGACTGTGTCCTCTGTCCCCTGCATGACAGACCGGGAGCCCCAGCGCCTGTCCTGCTGGACCAGGGGTCAGCAGGTACCGGATGACCGCCGTGTCCGTTTAAAGGGAAGAGGCCTCTGCCCGACCATTAGCCCCGCACATTGCAGGGGTCTCTGCAGACAGACACCCCACTTCTCCTGCGGACCACACCCCTGCCAACTGACCTCCTGCATCTCAAAGTCGCTCCTGGGGCCGTCAGAGCGAAAGCCGGCTGGTTCAAGGGCTGCTTCTTTCCCAATGAGATCAAGTGCTTTGGTGAGTCAGGGCTAATGAGATGTGACTGAACCCTGAACGGAAGCCCACTCTCTGAAAGTGTCGGGTTTCAGCCGCCCTGGGCCGCTCCTCAGCCAGCACCTCCAGAACAGACCTCTCCCACCAGCAAGAAGCAGGGGTGGCTGGGCCCGGGGACAGGGCCCTGGGCCCCCCGCCACCTGGTGCGGCCCAGCCAAGGCATCCCTGGTGTCGCGGCAACACCACTGCGGAGGAGGCAGCCCCTCTGGACTGGCAGCGGAGTGGCAGAGGGGCACGGCCTTCCCCAGGTCAAGGGCAGCAGGTGCCGACCCAGCAACACGCGCACGTCCGGCCCCAGCTGCTTTCGCGGACAGCAGGGGTCAGCCAGGACGCGGCACGACTTTCTGCAGCAGATCGAACCCACGCCATGCATTGCTGAGTGGCGCGCTTTCCTGGCACAACATGATCCTTCTCCTCCGGCTCCTCATTCACATCTACTTGACCCCATGTGGCCAGGCAGCATCTGCACCAGGAGAGGCGTTTTGGGGACTCTGTTGGCAGCTGCCGCGTCTGGACGGGCTCCTGGCCTCCTCCTCACCCCGACGTGTGGGGCCCGGTAGGCAAGCCTGCCGCTGCATTATGGGAATCGTCCCACCTCGTTCCTCAGCCAGAGTTTGGCAAACAGTTTCGGTAAAGGGCCAGAGAGTAAATATTTTAGGCTCCGCAGGCTGCGGGTCTCTGCACCAACTCAGCCGCCGTGGGGACCTGCGCCGGAGCGGGTGTGAGCGAACAGGCGCCCCATGTCTCAGCCGAACTCCCAGCCGTGGGCTAGGGTCTAGGGTCGGCCCGCTGGCCTTCCTGGGCTGACCCCTGCCACACGCCAACCTGGGCTTTCATTCCCGGAAATCTGCAGGTTGCTTTCACGGGTGTCTACACGACGGGTGCTTCCTGTGTGGAGCCCGAAAGAAGGGGACACGTTGGTGGCTGGAAATGTCCTGGAGCCCAAGACGCGGCTCACAGTGTCCCATGCGGCCCGATTCTATTCCTGGAACCAGCGAGCGCCTGGAGACAGCCCCACTCAGGCCAGGCGCACAGTAGGTATGCACAGTAGGTACTCAGTGATGATGACGGAGACTACACAGCATGTGAAAGACCCAATTACTAAGCTTCTGGTCAAGATGGCAGCACAGGTAAACACAGCTCACCTCACACAACCGCATCGAAACTACAACTAAAATGTAGAACAACCATCACTCAGAACCATCAGAAACTGAGTTGAATGGAAGTCTGACAACTACAGAATTAAAGAAACCACATCCATCCAGACCGGTAGGAGGGGTGCAGACATGGAACAGGCTGATCCCTCACCTACGTGTGGTGGATAAAATTCGGGAGGGCCATCTCGGGAGCAAGCAGCCCCAGCCCCACACCAGGCCCCCCAGCCCAGGGTTCCAGTGCCAGGAAGATAAGCCCCCACAACTCCTGGCTGCAAAAACCAGCAGGGACCAAGTCACTGGAAGAAGCTGCTAGAGCCCCAAGCAGTTCCCCTTACAGAACCCACACATGGACTCACCTACTCAGAATCACTCCCTCTGAGCTCCAGCACCGGGGTAGCTGTTTGAAGGGCACCGGTGGCATAAAGGGAGGCACTGAAGTGTCTGGCATCAGGGCGAGCAGAGGCCCTCCCCCCATGAATTCAGCAGACTGGTACCAGCAACCTGGCTAACACTGTCTGACCCGCCTTGGAGATCCTCAGAGACTCTTCCCCACCCAAGCTGCTTTCCACATGAATGGCTGGTCTTGGCTCTTGCCTCACAGCTTCCTCAATCCTCTCAAACAGGCAACAGCTGGTCTCAGTGAGCCCCAGGCCCAGAACTAGCAGCCTAGATTCATAGCTTGGCTTTGCCTGGGAATCTCCAAGCCCAGCACAAGTAGCAGCCATCTCAGATTGCTTTACAGCTCAGGAAGGGTGGCCCCAGCAAAACACAGGTGGGGACTGACCTTGGCCTGCACCACCTGGGAAACCGCAGGGCCAGCGCACCCAGTGGACAGCTACAGACCACGTCGGAGCACCACCACTCTGCCCCTGCACAGCTGATCCTCCACAGGGGCAGAGGTTGGTGGTCAGTGGTCATGGTCAGTCCTTGCAGCTGACTGGCCTGGGTAAATCCCTCTTATTTACCTGTCAACAGTAACAAAGGCTCAACTACAAGAGGAGGGTGTACTCAGCCCACATGAAGGGCTCACCTCGAGGTCCCAGCTTGGGTGATAGGGGAGGCTGTGCCACTGGACCCTGCAGGACACCTACTGCATTGGGCCACACTACCAAGACACGGAGTCAAAGCAGCTCCACCTAATACAGAAGCAAACACAGGGAGGCTGCCAAAACAAGGAGACAAGGGAACATGGCCTAAATGAAAGGACAGATGAAAACCCCAGAAAAAACAGCTAAACAAAATGGAGATAAGCGATCTATCAGATACAGAGTTCAAAACACTGGTTATGACGATGCTCAAGGAACTTAGTGAGGACCTCAGCAGCATAAAAAAAGATGCAGTCAGAAACCAAGAACACACTTGGTTCTTTATTTCTAATTTGAAATAAAGAACAATTTACAGGGAAACAGAGTAGAGTGGATGGAGCAGAGATTCAAATCAATGATTTGGAACATAAGGAAGAAAAAACAACCAATCAGAACAATGACGAGAAAAAAGGATTCCAAAAAAATGAGGATAGTGTCAGCAGCCTCTGGGACGACTTCAAGAGGTCCAACATTCTCATCATAAGGGTGCCAGAAGGAGAAGAAAAAGAGCAAGAAGTTGGAAATCTGAGAAAATAATGAAAGAAAATCTCCCTAATTTGGTGAAGGAGATAGACATGAAAATCCAGGAAACACAGAGAGTCCCAAACAAGTTGGATGCTAAGAGGCCCACTCCATGACACGTAATTAAAATGCTAGAGGTTAAAGAGAAGGAGAGAATCTTAAAAGCAGCAACAGAAAAGCAATTAGTCACCTACAACGGAGTTTGCATAAGACTGTCAGCGGATTTCTCAAAAGAGACCTTACAGGCAAGAAGGGGCTGGAAAGAAGTATTCCAAGTCATGAAAGGCAAGGACCTACATCTAAGATTGCTCTATCCAGCGAAGCTGTCATTTGGAATGGAAGGGCAGATAAAATGCTTCCCAGGTAAGGTCAAGTTAAAGGAGTTCATCATCACCAATCCCTTATTATATGAAATGTTAAAGATACTTATTTAAGAAAAAGAAGACCAAAACTATGAACATTAAAATGACAAACTCACAACTCTCAACTGAATTGAAAAAATAAAAACAAAAATGAACTCAGCAAACAACTAGAACAGGAACAAAATCGCAGAAATGGAGATCTCATGGAGGGTTATCAGCGGGGAAGGGGAGGGGAGAGAATAGAATGGGGAGAAGGTACAGGGAATAAGAAGCCTAATTGATAGGTACAAAATAGACAGGGGGAGGGTAAGAACAGTGTAGGAGAGGAAGAAGCCCAAGAACTTACACTAACGACCCGTGGACAGGAACTAAAGGGAGGGCTGCTGGACGGAAAGTGGGTACCAGGCAAAGGGTGGCAAAGGGAAAAAAGTTGAAGAAATATAATAGCATAATCAATAAAATATACTTGAAAAAAATTTTAAGATGCTATTATGATTAAATAACACTAGACATTTTCAGGAAATGGGGAAGACGCGGTCTGGCCCTCCGGCCCTGGTTCCCACCTCTCGAGCGGATTCACGGAAAAATGCCGACAGCTTTTCTCAGCCTGCCTTGGGTTTTCCCGGCCTGTGAGCGCCGGGTCTTGCCACTCCCTCTCCCGGCCCCGGGCAAGCATCACCTTCTGATCAGGGAACCTCCCGACCGCTGAGCTAGAGAAACCTCAGACCAGGTCAGTTCCACTGTCTGTGCAGCCCCTCAGGGTCGCTCAGAGTCGCCCTGCGCTACCAGAACTCCCCGTCACCCCTGCATTGAATGTGCGCTGAGCACGCCCGACGTGCTCCGTGTGCCACGCTAGGCAAGATCCACCCAGGGCAGCGGGGCAGCGAGGCCAGGGGCCCCGCGCAGTGCCCGGGCGGTCCGCGCCACTGGCTCTCAGAGGGCCCCCGAGACCCGGGATTCCAGGCAGGGAAGTCACAGCCCCCTTTCCTTTGGGTGCCTACAGGCTGTGGGCCTCTCCCTGCAGAGGAGGAGGCTGAGGCTCCTAACAGCCAGCGGCCGAGGCTGACGCCCAGGTGTGAGGACGCAGCCCGGGCAGGTGTGGCCCCGAGCATGCACAGGGTGTTGAAGGCTCACTTTCCCCGTCAGCCTGACAGCCTCGAGGGGCCCAGTGAAGCACTGTGTCTGGAGTGTCTCTGAGGGTGTTTCTGGATGAGAGACGCCCCTCTGACCTGGTGGGCAGCGAAGCCGATGGCCACCCCCGTGCGGTGGTGTCCACTGTCCGTGGAGGGCTGAGCACGCAACGGCGTGGGAGGGAGGAAGTGGCCCCTTCTTGTGCCTCCCGCCTTGTCTCTCGTCCTCCTGCCCTGCGGCTGGGTTCATGTCGGCCCCCGGGGACTCAGGCTGAAGGACGCCACCTGCCCCCTCCCTGGGGGACCAGTTTGCAGGTGGCAGATTGTGGGACTCCATAGCCTCTGTCACCACGGGAGCCTCTTCCTGACAATCAACCAGTCAGCCAGCCAACCCCTCTTCTTTTCTCTCTCTCTCTCCAACAGACACAGCCTTAGAGGTCGAGGTGGGGACGGCGATGGGGTTCTGCCTTGTCCTGTGGACCTCACGCCCCCATCCCCAGGACCTGCTAGAGGGGCCAGGCGTGCATCTGGGTCTCCCTTTCCACAGCAGTTGGGGGTGGCGAGTGAGTGAGGCCAGACACCCTCGGCCCCGCCTGCCTCTGGCTGCGTCCCCACGGCTGGCTTCAGGCTTGGGGGTGGCCCTCTGTCCCCAAGGCCCCCCGTCCCCCCCTACAGGCTGCAGGAAGGCTCCCTCCTCGCAACAGGACACCAACCTGCCCAGCGGTTCCAGCACAGCCATCGCCTTTGATCGACAACGTGGGCGACTCGACCCCGACACCCAGCGCAGAGAGTTCGTCCCACTCACCAGGGTCGACGGGGGTCGGGGGTGGGGGGCACGGAGAGCAGTCATTCCGGGCTCGAAGGCACCGCAGCCTGGGCCTGCGCCTGGGCCCGGGCTGAGTGGGAGAGCCCGTCCTGAGGAGCCCATCCGGGACGTGCGGAGACGGAGGCACTTTGTCACCGGCCCCAGAACCTCTGCGGCGCACCCTCAGCCCCGCCCCGTCCCCACCCTTCCAGGGCGGCCCATCTGTCACGCTTCAGCCACCGCTGAGACCCGGACACGTTCACGGACAGGGAGAAGGAGGCTCTCTCAGCAGGGCCGCGATTCATCCTGGCCTGAACTTCGGGTGACCTCTCCCGGGCGCATGAGGTGCGGCTGACAGCAGGGGCCTGGGAGCTTTCTTACCCCGTTCTCAACAAACGCACCTTTCTTCCTGCCCCATGACCCCCTTCTGAAAAATGCCCTCCTGTGGCGAGGTCTCCGGGCGGTGCAGAGCCGCGGCGGGAGGTGACGCTGGCCACAGAGGCAGCAGGTTCCACGTGACAAAGTCAGGACCACAAGGCAACGGCCCAGTGCGGCGCCCTCCTGCACGGCCTCCGCTCCCGGCAGGCCCGCACAGCCACCCCTGGGACCCCGGCCGCTCGGCTGCCAGCTCGGCCGCGGCCCCGGGGGCGCGGTGCTGACCGCTGGGGGGTGCTCTCGTGTGCCTGCCCGAATCCAGGCGCAGCCAGGCCCCAACGCGGTCGGGGTGAGGCGGGGGGTCCCCGGGTAAATGTAAAGCGACCTGAGGGACATAAATACATAAATCTCATCACAGGACAATATACTTTTTATTTGTCTGAATTGTATTTGTATCGGTAAAACCGACCAGGGCCTGACACGAGTTTATTAGAAAGAGGACTCTCCGAGAGCATGGGGCCGGCCCTCTGACTGAAGATGGATGTGCCAACTTCCAGTCTGATTAGGGGCTCGGGTAACTCACTAACATCCGCGCGAGGCCCAGTAACGAGGGGTTCGGAGTGACCCCGAGGAAGGCGGGAGAGGCTGCCTGTCCATTAAGCGCTTTATTACAGCGCCGGCAGCCTCTCCCTAACTCGGTTAGTCCCGCGCCGTGCTCAGCGCCCCGCCTGCCTGTCATCCCAGCAGACAGCGCTCGGGGCTGTGTGCGGGCTCTGTGCGAGGTGGGTGACGATCCCAGGAGCCCCCGACCGGAGAAGAGGGGGCGCTTGGCCCTGGCGACGGGTGAGCGGCAGCGTGTGCCTGCGGTCAGGTCGCACCACCACTTAGGACAATCCCAGTCAGGGTCTGAAAACAGGGGGTGACTTCTTAAAGGGGCCCTCTTCCCAGGAGCTCAGCGGCCTGGTGGGGTGTGCTTCCAAGCTGCATGGCCGAGAGCCTGGAGGCACGAGGCCTGTGGGGATAGACAGAGGGGGTGCGGCCTGCACGGAGCCCACCCTGCCCCTCCGTGCCAGGTGGGGGCGGGTGAGTGGGAGCCAGGACCTGGGGCCCTTTGCAGAAGGAAGCAGAGGGAGAGATGCCATCTGGGACCCACCTGCCCTGTCTCCCTCCTCCCGGCACCCTGGAGCTCAGCCCACCCTGGGGGCAGCCAGGCTGGTGGTGGGAGGCAGGACTCTTGGGGGACTGTGCCCAGCGGGGAGTCTGCAGGGAGCCTTTCCAGGTCAAGATGAAACGCCCACCTCCTAGCACACTTCCCGCCCCGGCCACCCCCCACCCCACCCCGACCATCACAGGCTCTTTCCCAGAACATCACTAGGGTGCCCCTGTCCCGTGCCAGGGACGGCGTGCCTGGCGCATTGGGGGCCCGTCCCTCGGAGCCCTCCGTCTGGCCGCTAAGCAGGCCACGTACTTCCCAGTGCACTATGTGCCCGATGGGCACACTTGGAACCCACAATGGGCCCCGCAAAGGTGGGCGGCGATGGGAGGAAGCAGGACACACTGGGGTGCTGGGGACGGGTCTGTTCCTGTTTGCAGGTGGGGGCCCGGAGCCCAGAGAGAGGCGGGCTGTCCCCAGGGGCCCACGGAAACGCCACCAGGTGGGGCCAGACGCAGAACCCCGCCAACTCCCGGACTGACTGACGCAGGCGACGCGGGGAGGGCTGTGCAGTGGGGCTCTGGGTCCAGCTGGACCAGAGCGGCGGCCTGCCCCTCATATCCCTGCGTTTGAGGGAGAAAAGCAAACCACGCCCCCTGCGCTTCTGCCGCTGAAGTAATTTAACATCTGCCTGCACCTGAGTCTAATTGAAACAATTCATTATCAAATTTACTGATCTGCTTAATGATTTTGTATTGCTCTTTCAAAATCACCTTCCAGCTTAGCCCGCTGGAGTAAATTACCTCCCCCTCAAATCCGAGAGCTGGAAGGGGCCTGGGAGGTGGCTAACTCAAGCCCCTCACTTCAAAGGCAGGGTGGCCGAGGTGCGGGTGGGGCCTGGAGCTGGCTGGCGTCAGGGTCTGCTGCTTCTGTACCGGAAGGGCGAGGGCACCGCAAGGGGGGGAGTGGAGGGCCTCGGGGCCACAGTGTCAGTCTGAGGAAGAGATACTTTGTTGCCACTGAGTGCAGTCACTGAAGGGACCTTGGAGATGTGCCCCCTTTTCCTAGGATCCAGGCTCAGACAGCCACTCGGCTGGCGGCCCTCCGGGGCCCAGGGCACTGCTGCTCCGAGGTGAGGTTGTTTCGGCGTGGCCACTCCACCCTGGCCCGGCAGCCCAGAGGGGGCGCCCCCGCTGCCAGGGGAGTCACATGTGGACAGAGCCACGCTGCCGTCCACGGTGAGCTTCTGAGAGACCCCATCTTCGTGCCACCGCAAGGGGCCAGGGGCCCGAACGAGTGTGTGTCTGATGAGAAGCGAGAGGACTGCCACCCCTCTCTGCTGGAGCCGCGGGGACAGGGCTGCGCCTAATTGACGTAATTGATCTAGCGGTCTTCCGTTGCTGCAGTGATTTTTATTCGCGCCATTGTTGCAGTTATTATCCAGGATGCGATCTCAGGAGGTTGATAATCCCGACCAGAGGGGAGCACGGGTGCGCCAGCCAATCAGGGATCCACAGTGTCTATTTCTGCACCGCCAGGTGCTCTCTCCTGGGAAATATCCCCTTTTTGGCAGGCGCGCGGAGCACTGCATCATCTGTCATCCTCATTAGATCCGAGCCACAGCCGAGCCAAAACGCCTTCGTTCCAGCACGTGTGCTCGGCACGGCCAGGCTGCACCCGTCCGAACCCACCCTCAGGGTCTCATCGCAAATGGCACAGCCGGGCCGGGCCCCAGGGTGAGCAGGGGCCTGGCCTCCACTGGGGGGCCGCCGGTGGGGTCAGCTCCCCTCACGGGGCTCGCTGTTGTGTCCCCCTCAGCGGCACCCTGCCAGCCCACCGGCTCAGCGGTCTCCAGCCCGGCCCTCGCGGGAAGGACGGCGCGGTCAGCCGGGACTCTGAGGCCTCAGCCAGCATCCCCAGATGCTCACTCCCTCCGTTCGGCTCAGGGTGCCCGGGCCTTCGGGGACACTGTGGGCTCTGTCCCTGACCCCCCCCCCCCGTCGGATACTGCCCGCTGACAGGTGTGTGGCTGCACAGTCCGGGCGGCGGTGGCTGTCCCTGCAGGAACCATAAAGGGTGAGGTGACCCCACCACAGGGAAGCCCGGTCCCCATGTGCCTCCAGCCCCTTTGCAGACGCAGCCCCAGCTCTGCGCACGTGGGAAGGACACAGCACCCCCACTGAACCCAGTTCAAAAGGCTGCGTGCGAGGTGGGGAACCACAGGCTGGGGGGGGGGGGCACTGCCCTGCCTGGGCCTGACGGTGTCTTCAGCAGCCACTGGAAGAGAGGACCCGGTGCCATTCCAACAGAGAGCTGACCAAAAACCCAAAGGCCAGGGGGAGCAGAACGGTGTAGCCGCTGCGGAAAACCGTCGGCAGTTCCCCAAAGTGTTAAACAGCATGATCATCCGACCCAGAGATTCTAATGCTGGGTGGAGACCCAAGAGCACCCAGGGCAGGACCCGGAGGAGACAGCTCGTGCCCACGGCAGCGCGGGTGCCCACGGCAGCATGGCCCAGCGTGGCCAGACGCGGAGGCAGCCTCACAGAAGGGCAGGCCCTGCAGCCCTGCCTGTTCGGGGTCCCTGGCGCTCTCAGGTCCACGGAGACAGGCAGGGAGACAGCGGTGCCAGGGCGGGGTGTGGGGGGCTGTTTGGGGGGGGACTGGGCATCAGTTTGGGGCGAAGAGATTCCGGAGGGGGGGGTGGCGGCTGCACAGCCACGTGACGCACTTTCTGACCCTGCCCCATGCACGCAGAGCGGTCTGGGTGGCAAACCTCATGAGTGTTTCCCCACGGTGAGAACACAAAAAAAAATGCATAAAACGATGATTTTTATTATGTGTGTGTTATAATTATTAAAAATATATACCCTTGTGTCCATCTCCTAGAGCACGGGTGGCAGACACAAGGCCCGCGGGCCCAACCCGGCCTCCACCCAGTTTTATCCGCCAGGCACCTTGTCTCTACCCGGCGGCAGCACCGAGCTCTCCCTTAACTGTTCAGGAGCAGTTACATTTACACAGTCCAAAATCACATTCGGCCCTTTGAAGGCCACCGCGAGGCTGATGTGGCCCCTGGTGACAATGAGTGGGACACCCCAGTGCTAGGTCATCCTCGCTGTCCAGCCGACTTGCGGCCAAAGGTGCAGCCGGGTGTCACCGCACCAGCAGGCGTGGCCTCGACCCCTCGGGGCTTGGGCCTGGGTTCTCCCTCGCCGTCTGCTGTCTGGTGACGGCCCTGTGTTTTGAAACAATGTAATTTTTTCCTAGAAGACACGTTTTCTCCCTGGGACCAGCTCGGTACTGGGAACGAGGTCAGTCAATCCCAAAACAGCTGAGTGGGAGAAATCCACAAACTTCCAAACTGTCTCAGCAAGTGAGGCTCAAGTTATTGAATATGCAAATTGACTTATTAAAAGAAGAATGATGTCTTTTTCAGCAATCAGTTTAATTACAGAGCAACCCTTCAACAGAGAAATCAGCTTGTTTCTCAAAATAAAAACTCTTTAGAAGGGAAATGTAGGTAAAACAGATCAAAATGAGGAAACTCACACCTGACGGAGTCTTGCCTAAAAGAGCCCCCGGGACAGACACGGAAGCCCCGGAGCCCCCACCGACCGCCCGGACGGCTCCAGCCTGTCCACCTCCCTCCTCCACAGAGGCCCGTGGAAGGGGTTCACTCACAGTGCAGGGGCCGGGCTCCCTGGGTGGGAGGCGTGGGTGGGGCGCTCACGCGCCAGGACCAGACAAGTGACCTTCCTCTGTCCCCCGACCCAGGTGCTCCCTCCTCCCCAGAGTCCTCCATGCTGCCTTCCCCACCCCTAGAACCCCATCCCGGCCTCGGGAGCCCAGGCCCTGCTGGGCAAAGCCTCAGCTGCCCATCCCAGATGTAGTTGCTGGCTTGCACGGGGCCTCCTGGGGGGTGCGGGCTGCCCTCCAGAGAGGAACATGTACAGCACACAGACACCACAGGGCAGGCTCTCCACGGAGCACCAGGACACACCCGCCCCCCACACACTCAGCTGCCCCCGAGTCTGGTTCCGGAACCCACAGGGGCCAGGGTTGGGGGCGGAGCTTTGGAACCAGGCCGCTTGGGGTGGATCTCGGCTACAGGACACAGCGGGTCAGCGACCGCACGTCCGACGCCTGTCCCCAGTCGCCTTGTCTACAAAATGGGACGTGACGCTTCGTCCCAGGAGGGTTTGAAGTTTCAGGAGGAAAACCAGGCAGTGACGTGGCGACGACCCCTGGCACCGGCGCGGTGAGGCTCGAGCCAGCCCTCAGCAGAGTGGACAGCCTGTCTCCCGTGTCCACGCTGACACTTCCTTGCTCAGCTCGCGCCCAAGTCTGAGCCGCAAGCCTGAGACCCACAGCGATGCCCAGACAAAGGTCCCCCTGGGAACCGCACACTCTGCAGTCAGCGGACACATGGAAAAAACCTCTGGCCTTGCATGTTCAAGCGAAAGGAAGGGACACCTAGGAGGTGGAACGCACACGTAAATGACACGTGTGTCCGCAGCACCTCCGCGGAGCCAAGGACAGAGCCAAGGAGTGAGGCTCAGGAGACCTGCAGGGAGGGGACCTCGGCTGCAGCTCTCGGGACGCACAGCCTCCAGTTTGACGCTGAGGTTGTGACCGGCCTGGAGAGGAGCGGGCTGAAGCCATGCCCAAGTTCGCAAAGATCCCAGCAGAGAAGCCGTGCCTTCCCTCCCGTTGTCCTCGTGTACAGGCAGGGGCCAGCTTTAAGAATGAGCAAGGTCATGACTCGGAGGGACTTCCCAGACTGGACACCCGCCCAGCACTCTGCCCTTCCGGTGTGGGAGACAGCAGGTGGCCGTGGGTGAGGGGGCCCCTCCCAGGTGAATAGGGAGCAAAGGGCCAGGCAGTCCTGGGCCCAAGGCTGCGGGGTCCCTGTAACGTGCGTCCCACAGTCTTCAGGATGTGGCCGAGGCTCTATCGTGGGGACCACCCAGGTGGGCACCCGCCACTGCAGGGAGCCGAGGGCAGTGGCCCGACGGGGGGTGGGGGTGGGGCTAGGCCCCGGAGGTGTTCCGAGGGCGGTGTCTCTGGGGGCCCCTTCCCAACGAAGGGCCGAGTGCAAGTGCCCAGCGGTCACTGCCGAGCATGCTCATTGTTCCAGAAAAGGCTGAGCAGAATCTGCCCGCAGCGGGTGTCCTGGCAGCCGGGCCACTGGTGACGAGAGCGCCCCATAAACCGAAGTGCACCTTCAGGTACGCCTGCGGAACCTGCGAGGGGACCGCTGTGACCGAGTCTCACGCACGTGGCGTGAATGTGTGAGCAGGGAGAGGAGGCTCCTGTTCGAGAGGAGAGACCTGCAAAGGTTGCCTACCTGGCACAGTCATCTTTTCAAATGGGGTTTTAATTTCTTCTTAAAAGTGATTGCCGGAGAAAGCGCTGTCTCGTGACTTCTATGATGTTTAACTAAAACCCACAGCCTGTGTCAGCTCTGCGGGACCTGCGGTGCGCTACCGAAGCCGCGGCCGGAGTGAGGGGAGCGCGTTCAGTTCATCTCGGTTCAAACACCTTTCGGCCTAAAAAACCGTCCGTCTGCACATCACCGTGGGAAATGTTTGTGCAGGAAGGAGCTCAGGGGGCCGGGGTTCGGGGCCCAAACCCGAGCTGGCTCCTTCCGTACGTGCAGCGGGGAGGGGCAGCCTCTCCCCACCTCGCCCACCCCCCGCCCAGTTTGCTTAGTGGCCTCAGGAGATTTATTTTTATCTTCAGCCAACGCGTATATTTTTACCGGTGTGAACAATACGGGACAAGATTAAGTTTTCTTATTTTGCTAATGAAGCTGCCTTGTCCCCAATCCGCTGAGGCGGTGAGTGTGGGACTCGCAAGGGCACTGGGGTTCTGCTCCTCCTCGGGAGATGGGGGGACTGGATGCTGAGCCAGGCCACGGCGTGGCTGCCCCTCGTCCGTCACCGCGGCGACACAGAGCAGCCCCCCCCCACTGCCCTGGGCCCCGGCCCAGAGGCACCACGGCGTCAGCCGCAAGCAGGGCAAATGGTGAGCAGAGCTGAGGAAGCCCGGCCCTGCGGAGCTCAGATCCGGAACCGTAGGCTGCCCCAACGGCCACGCCTCTGAGCCTCTGGAGTTTAGTGCTCAAAAATCTTAAAGAAAAAGCAGGGAGCCAGCTGCACCTCCCCTGCCACCCCCGCACCCTGCTGTCCCGTGGGCGCAGCCCGGCTCCAAGCTCACCTTCACAGCAGCAGGGGCCAAACACGGAGCAGGTGGCAGCTGCCCCTTCGTCCACTCGCCTCCCCACCCCCAGGTCCTCAGGAGAGGCCACTGAATGAGGGCGGAAGCCAAGGAAAGGGGGTCAGGGAGGAGGGGCTTCCCAGACTCCCGGGATGAGCTGGTGAGACCCTGCGGGGACCAGGAGAGGAACAGGAAGGGCAGCCGCACTCGAGTCCAGACGAGGCCCCTGCCCCGGTCCCTGGCCCGTCTCCCGCAGGCCCACACGGCGTCGCCCCCGCCGGGAGTGGCCAGCCTACGGCGGAAGGCTTGCGTGTCCCGAGGGCTGAGTTCTGGTGAAGGCGCGCCCAGGACCAGCGCCCTGGCCTCCCTAGACGGGCCCTCTGCTCCCCACCAGCACGGCTCCCCCCCAGCATCCCTGCCCCCGCCACCCCCTCCCCCCGCAGGTTAGTGTTGCCTGTTCTAGACTTTCTGTGAGCAGGAACCTCCCCGCTGTCCCCTGGTGTCTGGCTGCTGTCACTCAGCACCATGTCTCTGCCACCTGCTTGCTGGGGCGTCAGCAGTTTTCCCGTTTTCATCGCCGGGCTGCGCTCGGCTGCGTGGACCCACCCAGGGCTTTATCCGTTGCTCTTTGCAGGGACGTCGGGGCAGCTTCCAGTCCGGGGCCACTGGGAACAGGGCTGCCAAGACGTGGGTCCTTGGTAGGTGTGGGGTTTATTTCCCTCAAGTAAACACCTAGGCCGCTGCCTAGGAGCCGCTGCGCCGCGGGGGGAGGGGTGGGGGTCACGTTACGAGGAACTGCCTGGCCGTTGTGCCCACAGAAAACCCGCCCTCGCTCTGTCGAAGCCACACCCTCCCCTGCGCACGGGGGTGGACACTCTTCCGAGTGAAGCCCCCCGGGGGGGCTTGTTCCAGGGACTGCGCTCGGCTCTCCCCAGGTGGCTTTAGTTTACATTTCCCTGACCACAACGGAAATCGGTCACTTTTTCTCGTCTGCGTTTTGGCCATTCCAGTATCTTCCTGCGTGAAGGATTTGTTCACAATTTCTGCCCATTTTTACCGACTCGTGTAAGTGCCACCCATTTTCTGGACTCCATGCCAGATGCGTACGTATGTCGCAAAACCTTTTCTCTCCGCAGTCTAGAGTAGTCAATTCTTTTACACCAAAACGGACCCTAAGTGACGCGGTTATTAAACTTGGGGAGCAAGGACTTCAGAGGAGCAATTATAAACATATTCAAGGACTGGCAGGAAATTTTGTGAACCGTAAAAGTCCGCATGGGAAACAGCAGAAAAATAAAAACCACTGGGAAAGAATCCGGGGGGAATTTCAGGAGAGAAAAATGTCGTGTGTGAAATGAACACGTCCCTGGATGGCAGGGACAGCATGTCGTTCGACGCTGAAGGAAAGCTGGTGAAAGTGAAGGCCGGTCAGCGGAGGCCGTCCCGCCCCACGAAGCGATGAGACTAAGAAATTCACAGAGACTCGGAGTCCTCGGTGATGTCCTCGAGCGGCTGAAGGTACAGGCAGCTGAGGACACAGAGTCGAGCTAGGCTGGGACGGAAAAAAAAATGATCCGAAAACAGTAGGACTAAAAAATTTCCAAATCTGATGAGCCCTGCCGGCACAGGTAATCCAAGAACCTCAACAAATCACAAACAGGATACACACCGGGAAGACCACACCCAGGCACAACACAAACTGGGGACAGAATTTACAGAGAAAGGAACTTCTGGAAGCAGCCAACGATCAAAGACCCCTTTACATCCAGGAACAGAGAGATCAATGAGTGTGTCTAACTCCCCATCAGACGCGCAGCACAAGGGAAAGCCCCGTGCCAAACGCTGACATAACAACGCACCCGCCCGGAAATCCCACTTCCACTAAAAAGCCCCTCAGAAAACACGGCCAGCACAAAGGCCTATTCGGCTCGATTTCTCTCTCCCGAGGAAACAAAATTTGACGCAAGGGAGATAACACCGGACAGAAACGCAGCGTGCGCCCAAGACGAAGGGGAGGGGGAGACGTCGCTTCAAAACCATTTTCCCCTTTCGTGGCCTCCGTGCGAGACGATTGACTATTTAAAGCCCGAGGAGCCGCACCGCGCGGGGTTGGTAACACAGAAGGTTCCATCGCACCGAGGAGAGGAGAGGCGGGGCGCGCAGAAACGCCGGGAAGGGTTTCCCGTCCCTGGGAAGCGGCACAACATCGACCCCAGGGGCGCGGTGAGGAGCTGGGATTGCGGAATGTGACCCTCAGATCCCTCTGCGAAATAATAAGCCAGGGAAGCGCGGCTGGAAAGTCGACGGAGGAGATAAGGTGACTTACCGACCGCTCGCAATTAAACCGAAGGAAGACAGGAAACGAGTTTTA
>PVKU01007872.1:0-14358 GCA_004027475.1 Anoura caudifer
TGTCTTCCCTTTTCTTTCCAGGCCAGACTTTTTATAACAGGGAATAAACAAAGTGTGGTGAGAGGGGTTGAAATTCAGGGAGAATTAGGTGAAAGAGACTGCAGCATTCTTGTCCCGGGCAGTTAACTGTCCCCAGAGACAGAGGATGTTCGGATGGTTGTCTGTCTCTCCCTGGAACACAAAGGCCCGGATGCCTCCACTTGTCCCCAGGTGGTGATCTTTAGCAGTGCCACAGGAGGTCAGCTGTTTTCCCAGGAGCCAGGATGGTTTCTATCTGTGGTTTCTGAAACAAGAGTTTTAACATATACATTACTTGCTAGGCCTATAACTATTTACCTTAAACTAAAATTTTCCAACTCTTAAGTCCCCTATCAAAAATAGTGTTAAAACTATCAA
The DNA here is from genome assembly GCA_004027475.1 of Anoura caudifer. Taxonomy (NCBI): domain Eukaryota; kingdom Metazoa; phylum Chordata; class Mammalia; order Chiroptera; family Phyllostomidae; genus Anoura; species Anoura caudifer. The sequence goes on from PVKU01007872.1 coordinate 397, forward strand.
AATTGATGTTTTAGATATGTAGCAAATTAATTGGTTGCATTTTTTTAGCTTGATATATTGAATAAAGATGGCAAATGAATATACAGGTGTGTGATGCACTAAAATACTCTAGTAGAGGGTGGACACACCTGCAGCATAGTCTTTATCAGCACTTCTGTCTTCAAGAGAATTAAAACAATAATAAAAGTTATTTGGGTATATTTGGAGGCATTTTGGAGATAGATTTTAATTCAAACCCCCTTTGTTTAGTAGCTGAGTACTTGGGACGGTAATCTAATCGTGTAGTCAATTTTCTCATCTAAAATACCTGCTCAACAGGGTTGTTGAGATGCCCTTCGTGTCTGCTGATCCCTCTTTTTTCTTAAGCTCATGCTTGAATTTTAAGTGAGTGAATGGACCCAAACTTACACATTTTATGTTTTTTTTTAATTTTTACTTAATTTATTGGGGTGACATTTGTTAATACAATTATGTAGGTTTCAGTGTACAGTTTTGTAATACATCATGTGTACATTGGAAGAAAAAAAAGCCTCCTGCTGACTTTAAACTGGCCAAGCGGGTTCTGCTGGTCTTCCTGGATGCTGCAGGCTAAGTAGGGCCAGGCTCCATTTTTTTTCCTTTCTGTGGTTCTGTGTTGGAGGCTCCATCTGGGCTACAATATTCACAGGTGTCCAGCCTCTAGCCCAAGTCCTCAGAGCTCTGTGTGGCCCCCACTGTCAATATGTGCCAGGCCGGCGCCTTTAATGCACCTCATTATTTCACCCATTGATTAGTCTGTGAGGTGTACCAAGTGAGAGCAACTCACAGCCTTCCTCTCTCTTTGCTGGTTTGGGCCCTGCCTGTGCACAAAATTCCTTCAGGGCAGTTTAGTTCTCCTATTAAATTAAGTATCTGTGGGGACTACTACCCCTCTGAGCTCCCACTGCCCCCCTTTCATCAGTCTGTGAGGTGCCCTGGTTTGGACAAATCCCATCTCAGCATCCTCCCCTCCCTCTTCGCTGGTGGGGGCGGGGGGCAGGGGGCAGTCCTTGCACAGCAGCTGAGAGCCATTTTTGAGCAAATTTCCCTTGGATGTGGTCAGTCCTTCTTAGCAAGCATCTGGCTTTTCACACAGCCCAAATCTGACTGTTCGGAGACTATCTGGGTCATGGTCAGTCGTGGCGCAACTCTTCTGCCATCTCCAGGTGTCACCCAGCTCCCCAATTTCTCTGGTACTGCCCCAAACTGCAACCACAGTCCCAGCCTGAGAGTACAGCCACTGCATCTTTATCCCCCCAGTGACTTCAAGCATCCAGGTCTCTCCTGGTGCAGGACTGGCCTCCCTGCTCTGAGAGGGGAGGATGATGTGAATTTACCCAGCTCTCCTCCAAAGCATCTGCACGGCAGCCATGGTCCCAGGTGCAGGTCCTGGGAACCTTCCTGTGGGCCTACTCAATCTCCTTACCATCCATTTTCTCCTTACCATTGTAACGTCCTCTACAATCTTTGGCTTCCATACTTCATATAAGCTGGGATTCCATCGGCTGTTCACCCTGTTCTTCAGAAGATCAACTCGGTGTCCCAGGTGGGTGCACGAGCAAGTGGGCTCCTACCTACCTCACTGCCATCTTCAAAGTCCTCCATCATCTGTATATTGTATTGTGTGTTCAACACCCAAAGTCAAGTCTTCTTCTGTCACCATTTATCCCTGCTTTATCCTCTTCTACCTCCCCCTACCTCCCTTGCCCTCTGGTAATCGTAACACTGTGCTGTGTGTCTATGAAGGTGTTTTGTTTTGTTTTGTTTTGCTTAATTTATTCATTATTTTAACCCAATCCCCTAACACCCTCCCCTCTGACAGCTGTCAGTCTGTTCTTTGTATCTATTAGTCTGTGTCTGTTTTGTTTGTTAGTTTATTTTATTCATTAGATTCCACATATAAGGGAAATCATATGATATTTGTCTTTTTCTGACTGGCATATTTTGCGTAACACAATACTGTCCAGGTCCATCCATGTGGTAGCTAAAAGTAAGATTTCCTTTTTTACGTACAAGCAGTATTCCCTTGTGTAAATGCACAACAGCTTTTTTTAGTATTTTATTGTTCTATTACTGTTGTCCCAATTTTCCCCCATTGCTCTCCACTGCCCAGCGCACCATCCCCTCCCACAGTCAATCCTACCCTGATGTCCATGTCTATGGGTCGTTCATACATGTTTCTTCACTAGTCCCTTTCCTTTCTTTCCATCCTTATCCCCACTCCCTCCCCTCTGGTCACTGTCACTCTGTTACTTGTTTCCATACCTCTCATTCTATTTTGCTCTTTTGTTTGTTTTGTTCATTAGGTTCCTCTTATAGGTAAGAGCATATGGTGTTTGTCTTTTGCCTCCTGGCTTATTTTATTTAGCATAATATTCTCCAGTTCCATCCATGCTGTCACAAAGAGTAGGAGCTCCTTCTTTCTTTCTGTTGTGTAGTATCTCATTGTGTAAATGTACCACAGTTTTTTGATCCACTCATTTACTGATGGGCACTTAGGCTGTTTCTAGCACTTGGCTATTGTAAATAATGCTGCTATGATCATAGGGGTGCACAGGTTCTTTTGCACTGGTGTTTCGGGATTCTTAAGGTATAATCCCAGCAGTGGATTATCCACTCATCTATTGATGGGCACTTGGGCTGCTTCCAAATCTGGGCTATTGTAAATAACACTGAAATGAATATAGGGGGCATATATTCTTCAAAATTAGTGTTTTAGCTTTCTTCAGATGAATTCCTAGAAGTGGAACCACTGGTGATAAAGCCATTCCATTTTTAATTTTTTGAGGAAACTCCATACTGTTTTCCACAGTGACTATACCAATCTGCATTACCACCAACAGTGCACAAGGATTCCCTTTACTCTACTACCTCATCAACACTTGTTGTTTGTTGATTTATTGATGATAGCCATTCTGAAAGGTGTGAAGTGATATTGCTTGGTAGTTTTAATTTGCTTTTCTCTGATGATTAGCAACGTTGAGGATCTTTACATATGCCTATTGGCCATATATGTCCTTTTGGAGAAGTGTCTCTTCATATTATATGCTCAGTTTTTGAATTGGATGACTTTTTTTCTTTGGTGATGACTTGTAGAAGTTATTTATAAATTTGCTGTACAAAATTTTTTTTATTTTATGTAGTCCCACTTATTTTGTTTTCCTTGCCTGAGGAGATATATCAGAAATAATATTGTTAAAACAAATGTCACAGAATTTACTGCCTGTATTTCAAGGATTTTTATGATTTTAAGTCTAATATTTAAGTCTTTAATCTATTTGGAGTTTATTCTTGTGTATCATGTATGATGGTGGTCTAGTTTAACCTTTTGCATGTATCTGTCCAAATTTTCCAACACCACTTATTGAATAAACTGTCTTTGACCCATAGTACATATGTTCTTGCCTTCTTTGTCAAATATTAACTGGCCTTATAGGCCTGGGTTTATTTTTGGGCTCTGTATTCTGTTCCATTGATCTATGTATCTGTTTTGATGGCAGTATCATGCTGTTTTGATTAATATAGTCTTATAGTATTGTTTGATATCAGGTAGGGTGAGTCCTCCAACTTGATTCTTTCTCAAGTATGCTGAGTCTATTCATGGTCTTTTGTGGTTCCATATAAATATTTGGAATATTGCTTCTATTTCTGGGAAGTATGCCATTGGTATATTGAAAGAAATTACTTTGAATCTATAGATAGGTTTGAGTAGTATAGACATTTTAATGATGTTAATTCTTCCAATCCATAAACATGATATACCTCCACTTATTTGTATCATCTTCAGTTTCTTTCTTCAGCATCTTATAATTTTTCAAGTACAAGTCTTTTATACCCTTGGTTAAATTTATTTCTAGGAATTTTTTATGCAATTATAAATGAGATTGTTTTCTTAGTTCCCCCTTTTGATAATTATTGATTTATAAAAATGCAACTGATTTGTGGATAGTTATTTTATATCCAGCTCCATTACTACATTTATTTATCAGTTCTAGAAAATTTTTAATGGAATCTTTAGGGTTCTCTATATACAGTATCATGTCATCTGCAAATAATGACAGTTTTACTTTCTTTCCAATTGGATGATTTTTATTTTTTATTGTCTGATGCTGTGGCCAGGACTTCCAGTACTGTGTTGAATAAGAGTGGTAAATGCAGACACCCCTGCCTTGTTTCTGATCTTAAGGGAAACACTTTAACTTTTTCCCTTTGAATATGATATTAGCTGTGTGTTTGTCATATATGGCCTTTATTATGTTGAGGTATGTTCCATTTCACTTTGCTGAGATTTTTTAATCATAAATGAGTACTGGATTTTATCAAATGGAATTTTTCTGCATCTACTGATATAATTATGTGATTTTTATATTTCATTTTGTTATGTGGTATATCATGGTCATTGATTTGCATACATTGAGCCAACCTTGAACCCCCAGAATAAATCCCTCTTGATCATGGTGTATGATCTTTTTTTATTTTTAGATTATATTTATTAAAGCTGAGGACAATGAAACAAGGAGGAGCTTAGGACACAAGATGCAACAGGAAAGGGACTCTGGGTGTACTTTTGTACTCTAGAAATGTTAGAGAAAAGAAATGGGCCCAAGAAGGATTGCTTTGACTCACTGAGAAATCAGAGAAAAGGGGGCCTTGAAGAAGTTCTGAGGGTTAACCTCAGACAAGGTGTCGTGGCCCATTGCTCCCCTGGTTGCAAGTCTCATGGGTTCCCTTAGAGTTTAGGAGATGCATGCCTGAGAGGGAAGAAGAGGGGAAAAGGAATGGTGTGGGTGTGCTCCCAGGAGGAGGAGCATGTGCTATGTTCTTTGTTTTGAGGTTTTCTAAAGGCTAGTAGTGTAGGTGAGGTCTTAGGGGAAGGCTGCAGTAGAATATTCATTAGCTTTATGCTGATGTGCCATAATGAGATTTATTCCCTTAACTTCATCTGTCCTTGAGTATGTTTGGCAAATGGAGCTAATTGAATTTCTGCTATCTGTCTCCCTGAGTAGGGTTATTTAAGCTATTTACTCTCTGGTTGGTTTGGAGAAGTATAAACCATTTACTTCTAAATGTCCTTGGTTAGGCAATATAGAATATTGTCATTTATTTGATGGCTATGAACTCCTTGGTTGTTTAACTGTCTCAGTTTTCATATTCCACTAGTCCTGGCTTACCGGGTCATCTCATTTCCCCCTCAGAGACTTTTATCCTGAAATCTTTTCGGGGAGATAAGGGAGGACCATCTGTCTTCAGTAATTGCCTTCTGCAGATGATACAGAGAGATCTGATCAGATCACTTGGGAGTATGGAGGGGTATTGGTGGGGGGGGGTGTTCCCTGAGGCAATGGTAAACAGTCTAGGATGTGATTTGCTGAGAAGCTGAACTGCCTCCAGAGTGTAGGAATTATGGGCCAGAAGATTTAAAATAAAAGAAGGGAAGAAGTTGGCTCTCTGGCTTTCCTCCTCGAGTATGTCTGGATGATTGTGCTGCCGCTGCCTGCACATCCTAAAGGATAGTGTTCTGGATGAGAGAAGGAACTCCAGGTGCAGCCTAGGATCAGGCTGGCCTGGCAGAGGGTGGCAGGGTTATGCTTTGGGTGTTCTAGAGAGGATGGGCTCTGAGGCAGGAGCCTGCCTTCTTCCAAAATTGTATAGTTTTTGTATCTTAATGTTGTTTTAGTTTGTAAACTAATCCTATAGAAATAAAAGAATTAAAAACTAACAGGGAAAATGGTAGGGGAACTTAGGAGTTAAAGATTTTAGCCTTAATTGATAAGCTTAAGTGACTAATGCATGTGGAAAGCTGTTATTCCAAAATTGTGTAAGTTTTGAATAAAACTCCTTTCCTTTATCACCAAATCTTTGCCTCCAGAATTTTGCCAAGAGGGTGGTAGCAGACAGCAGCACCCTACTTATTGTTTTGGAACACTGACAAGGACTGTAGAGTATGGCAGTCTCTCTCTCTGCCTAATCTAAGGGAAGCAAGGGAATGGGACCCATGACTGGAACAGAAAGACTGTTAACTGATTTTCCCAAAGCAGTAATAAGCTGGAATCCCCAAAGCATCATCATCTTGATGTAGAATTGTATCCAGAAGCAAGGTTGGTAGACTGCTCTATATTTCATTGACTCAGTTACGTAGTCCTGACAATAAATCAGTTCAGTTAAATCGTCGAGTCTTATTTCAGGAGTCAGTGCTGCAGATGGGCTTCTGTGCCATTAAGAGGCACGTATGAGATCATGGCCACTTAATTTGGAGGTTTGGATTCGCAGACAATAAAAACCCCGAGTCAAAGGTGAATAGTTAAGCAATTTACTAAACAAGAGCAAAGAGAAAGCAAGAATTAAGAGGATACATCACCAGATGGGAAAAACACCAACACCTAAACACAGACACTGGGGAATCCCAGAGGCAGATGTATTCGGGGTTCATCTGGGAACAGTGCTGAGTGAAGCATCCTTCCCTTGGGTGAGATTCCAAAGTCTCACTTTGGGGGCTCTGCTTAAATATGTTTTAGACAAAAGTCTGTCTATAAATGACAAAACTTAAAATGACATTTGACTGAATATAGACTGAATTATAATGTAATTGGGAAAGACTGTTTTTCTGTAAGATATAATATTCCAAGATTAGAGTTAGAATTATTAAAATATATCAGAACTTTGTAGACTCTTGGATATTTTTATATAATCTCTAGAACATCCATGTCAAAAATATATATGTATATAAATAAAACATGTTTATTGTTTATGTATTATTATTTTTTAATTTGACAAATCTTCCCATTTACTTCAACATATCCAATTGACCTTATTAGTTTAAATTTCTATTTAGTAAGGAGAAAGAACAAATCCTTGAGGTATTCCAGGGGCTCATTAGAACAACTTAAAGTCATTTCTGGCTATTTAAAAAAAAAAAATCTCTTAAATTCTAAATTTGGAAAGGTTATCAAACATACTTCACCAAAAGATCATGACATAAACATTTTACTTACCTGGGTAAAACAAGGACATTATATGGTAGTAACTCTAAAAGACATCAATAAAGCTTAAACCAGTTTGAACATCAAATATTTTGTACAGACCACAGGATCCTGGTTTATCTATATAAGTATTTAATCCCTTTAGGCCAGTAAAATATTACAGCCTTGTTATACCATCCAGAGGCAGAGAACACAGTACATGACACACAAACACATACCACTTAAAGACCACACACACAATTGGAATTACTAAATTTTCTAAAGAAGGAACAAGACTTTTTTAATTTGCTCTTGACAACTTTTTTTTAAAGATTTTTTAAAAGATTTTTTAAAATCTTTAAATTTTAAAGATTTTTTTTTTTAATTTAGCCCTGGCTGGTATGGCTCAGTGGATAGAGCACCAGCGTGTGAACCAAAGGGTCACAGGTTCAATTCCCATCAGGGCACATGCCTGGGTTGCAGACCAGGTCCCTGGTTGGAGGCACATGGGAGGCAACCACACATTAATGTCTCCCTCCCTCTCTCCCTCCCTTCCCCTCTCTGTACAAATAGATAAATCTTTATTTTTAAAGATTTTATTTATTTTGAGAAATGCTTTTTAAAGATTTTAATTTTAGAGAAATCTTTTCTTAAAAGATTTTTAAAACATATTTTACTGATTATGCTATTACAGTTGTCCCATTTCTCCCCCATCATTCCCCTCCACCCTGCACACCCCCTCCCACTGACATTCCTCCCCTTTAGATCATGTCCATGTGCCATAAGTTCTTTAGCTTCTACTTTTCCCACACTATTCTTGCCCTCCCCCTGTCTATTTTCTACCCACCATCTATGCTACTTATTCTCTGTACCTTTCCCCCTTTCCTCCTCCCACTCCCCTAGTGCTAACCCTCCATGTGATCTCCATTTCTGTGTTTCTGTTCCTGTTCTAGTTGTTTGCTTGGTTTGCTTTTGTTTTAGGTGTGGTTGTTAATATGTGTGCATTTGCTGTCTTTTTACTGTCATATTTTATCTTCTTTTTCTTAGATAAGCCCCTTTAACATTTCATATAATAAGGGCTTGGTGATGATGAACTCCTTTAAATTACCTTATCTGAGAAGTGCTGTATCTTCCCTTCCATTCTAAATGAAAGCTTTGCTGGATAGAGCAATCTTGGATGTAGGTCCTTGACTTTCATGACTTGGAATACTTCTTTCCAGCCCCTCCTTGCCTGTAAGCTCTCTTTTGAGAAATCAGCTGACAGTCTGATGGGAACTCCTTTGTAGGTGACTGTCCCCTTACCCCTTGCTGCTTCTAGAATTCTCTCCTTCATTTTAATCTTGGCTAATGTAATGATGATGTGCCTTGGTGTGTTCCTCCTCCGGTCCAACTTCTTTGGGACTCTGTGAGCTTCCTGGACTTCCTGGAAGTTTATTTCCTTTGTCAGATTGGGGAAGTTCTCCTTTATTGTTTGTTCAAATAAGTTTTCCACTTGTTGCTCTTGCTTTCCCCTTCTGGCACCCCTATAATTCGGATGTTGGAATGTTTAAAGATGTCCTGGAGGTTCCTAAGCCTCTCCTCATTTTTTTGAATTCTTGATTCTTCATTCTTTTCTGTTTTGTTGTTTCTTTCTTCCTTCTGGTCCACTCCATTGATTTGAGTCCCAGTTTTCCTCCCATCTCTATTGGTTCCCTGTGCGTTTTCCTTCATTTCACTTATTGTAGCCTTCATTTGTTCATCTAATTTGTGAGCAAAATCATCCAATCCTGTGAGCATCCTGATCACCAGAGCTTTGAACTGTGCATCTGATAGGTTGGCTATGTCTTGGCTGCTTAGATGAATTGGCTCTGGGGCTTTGATTTGTTCTCCTGTTTGAGCCATTTTTGGGGTTTTGGGTTTTTTTTTGGTCTGGTCGCAGCCATGACTTAGTGAGGGGCAGAGCCTTAGGTGTTCCCCAGGGTGGGGCAGCCCAGTCACTGGGTAGTGACATTGTATGTGGGGGCGGGGTCTGAGAGGGAACAATGGAGCTTGCTCTGCTCTCTCGGATTCCAGTCCCTTCTGCTGCTTCCCCTTCGCCTGGATTATCTGCGTGCGAATGTGGGACCACCTGGTCAGCCAGCCTCCTTGTGCAGCCTCACTGGGTCTACACTGTTGCCACCCTGTGCCCAGGGTCTGCTAGTTGCCCCCTGTGTGCCTGGGTCCACCAACCTCCACTTTTTCCTGCCACAACTCCGCCCCTCTTACCGGTCTGGATAAATGGTTGTTGGACTTCCATACAGTTCGATTTTTCCTATCAGTTCCAGTTGTTTTCTTGTTTCTAAATCTTTGTTGTCCTTAATTTTGGTTGTGCCAGGAGGCACAGTGTGTCCACCTATGCCTCCATCTTGACCAGAGGTCCCTAAATGATTTTATTTATTATTTTGAAAAATCTTTTTTAAAAAAGATTTTATTTTTAGAGAAACCTTTTAAAAGATTTTATTTTTAGATAAATCTTAAAGAAAGGATTTTATTTATTTATTTTTAGAGAATGGGGAAGAGAGTAAGAGAGACATCAATATGTGGTTGCCTCCCACACACCCCCAACCATAGACCTGGCCCACACGGCTGCCCTGACTGGGGATCAAGCCTGCACCCTTTTGTTTGCAGGCCCACACTCAATCCACTGAGCCACACCAGCCAGGGCTCCTCTTGACAACTTTTTAAGGAGACTGGAAAAGGGGACATGTTGAGACTCTCAATAAAAGTTGTGAGGGCTATAAATAAGTGGTGAAAACAGAATCCCAGCTCTAACCTAAGAAGTTAAGCAACAGGAGAGAGTCTGGGCAGGGCTGTTTTGGCTGTCTAGAAATATTATAGGAAATAAATGATCTTCGGCCAGGCTTCTTTGGCTCACTGAGAAAAGACACAGTGACAGAAGTAAGCCAAAGTGGAGCTGATATGGGCTCACTCAAAAGTCAGAGAAAAAATAGAAATTCAGTGACAGAAGATAAGGTGTGACATGATAAGAGGGGCATTGTCAAGATTAGTGTAATACTCCAGATAAAGGACTGGCAGATAGAGTATGCGTCTTGGGTCCGTAACAGAGAAATTTACTGTGGATGTGTTTAGCCTGTGTCCTGAGGGTGGTCTTACCAATGATCAGAGCAGAAGGTGCCCTGAAGATGTATTCACCCCACTCAGACATGGGACTCAATTCCATACTGGTGGCAAGAAAGCAGAGAAGTACAAAGAAAGTGCGTTTGTCCTGTGGACATGTTTATCCTGTGTCCTGATGTTGGCCTTAAGTCAGTTTCAACAAGGTTTTAAAAATCTAGAATTTTAGCATAATACACAAAGCCACATTTCAATCAAAAATCCATCAACAGTGAATGAGTTCAGTGCATGCATGAGCAAGTGAATGAAAGAAGAGCATGGGGCGAACCCACCCAAGATGCAAGGCAGCACCAAGAAACAGGGTCCAGAAGTTTAGTTACAAATTTGAATATGCTGTCTCTAACCTCATTTCCAAGATTTTTATATAAGAGGTGGATCAAATGGACTGCTCTTTTGGGTTTTGAAAGAATACCTCAAGTTGGAATGAAAAGCAAGAGATACTACTCACTTTGGAGAGGAAAAGGGTTATACATTATTACTGTGGGTGCTGTCAAATTTCTGTAGCCATGACATAAGACTCTAAGAGGAAATCCAAGATGGTGGCAAAGTAGGTGGAAAGTACACTCACCACATCCCAGAACCAAACTAGAATTAAAACTAAATTATAGAACAATTAACCTTAATGGCCAACTGAAGACTAGCTGAAGAGAAGTCTTATAACCAAGGATTTACAGAGAAAGCTATATCAGGACTGGTAGTGTCACTGAATGAAGACCTGGCTGCCTGCTGCAATGAAAGCCAGACATGTGAGACAAGTCCCAAAGCCCATTTTACCATCTGGGGTCAATTTGGGAGGCGGAAACTAGCCAGGGGGAATATGGACACTCAGGTACTGGTGAGAGAGAGAAGCATGAGGAAGGGGAGGGGCTATGGACATGCAGTGTCCTTGCTTGTCCGCATATGGATTTTCATAGTCAGTGTTCTTGAGCTGGCCATCTGTTTTTTTGTCAGTTGAATTTCTGAGCTGGGACCTTAAAATCAGGCTACTCCTTAGGTTCACACAGGAACTGTAACTGCTTAAGTGTAAAGTACAGTTAAAAAAGAAACTTTGAATGTGCAACCTCTAGTTTTGAGAGAAAAATCAGGTTAGAGTAACAAGTTAGGTTTAATATTTACTAAGATTAATATGAGTAGTTTTACATAAGTATAGTGTATTCATTCCTCCTTACAGTAGAAAGGGTGGAAATGAGAAAAAAGCTGTCTCCACTCCCACAGGTGATAGTTGAGATTCCAGAGGTATACTAAGCTATAAAGTTTCCCCGTAAGAAGTATGGTGTCTCATGCACATGCTTGGCTCCAAAGCCCAGAACACAAGAGCTGGGAAGAGGCATCCATGTTACATCTGGCTGTGAAAAGCAGCAGGTATTTTGTTTGCCAGGGAGAGACAGGATTCCACTAGAGACACAGGAGTCCTTTTAAAGGACTAGTGTAAAAATCTTGTTTGGAGCTACTCACTCTGGGTTCTGGCAAAGGGAGGGCAGAATGGACTAGAGTTGTGTGAGGAAAGACTGGGGTTTGTAGCTCTGGGGTAAGAGCTGAAGGGATACCACCAGAAACTTTGTGATGGGTCCTTCTCCCACACTGCAGACACCATCTTTCTTGGGTAGAGCACTCTCTTCCTTAGGGTATCAGCCTAGGGGAATGCAATAGCCCCACCTCTGGACTCCTTATTGCTTCACCCTCCTAAGCTCAAGCCCTGCTGAGGAGTCAGCTGCCCAGGCTGGAGTGTAGAGGTGCGGCTTTGGGGTGAGGGGCCTTCCTCCCACTGTACCATTACCTGCACCTACCCCTCATTGGAGATCTGCTAGCCCCACCCTCTGGGCTGCTAGCAACCCCACCATCCTGAATCCTCGTTGTTGACATTGATGTGCACCAGAGTTCCTCCAAAGAGGCCCCAGAACAGACATACCCAGTGGCCACCTTCACACAACATCAGAGTAGGATCCAATTAGCCTCGGAAGTGGCATATCCAAAAAGAGATCTCAATAGGCACCAGATCCTTCTAGGGCAAAAATCTGCTTCATGTGGTCAGCACCTGCACAGCAGCTCATTCACTGTGGTCAAAGTCAATCTACACAGTCAGCCAGCCCAAAATTTGGCCCCACCAACAATTGACCCAATAGCAATCAAAGACAATTACAACAGGAAGACTCACATAACCCACAAAATATGTATTCCTGAAGTACCCTGCTCAAGTGATCAAGGAAACCATACCATTGGGTCCCACAGGATACTCACTACTTATGGCTCTCCTACCAAGACTGGAAGATAAAGCTGATCTACCTAATACATAGATACAAACACAAAGGGACAGCCAAAATGGGGAGACAAAGAAACATGCCCCAAATGAAAGAACATGAGAAATCTCCAGGGGAAAAAAAAACAGCTAAATGAAATGGAGGCAAGTATATTAGCAGATATAGAGTTCAAAATGGTTATAAAGATAATCAAGGAAATTAGTGAAAACTTCAGCAGCATAAAAGGAACATAGAAACTATGAAAAAGCAGAGATGAAGAGTACAATATCTGAAATGAAGAATAGTCTAGAAGAAATAAACAGTAGGTTAGAGGAAGCAGAGAACTGAATCAATAATTGGAAAGGCAAGGTGTCAGAAAACTCTCACTCAAAGTAGCAAAAAGAAAAATCAACTTTAAAAATGAGGATAGTTTAAGGAATATTTGAGACAAAATGAATTGCAACAACATTTGCATTATCGGGATACCAGAAGGAGAAGAGAGAAAGCAAGGTATTGAGAACCTATTTGAAGAAATAATGGCTGAAAACTTTTCTAACCTGGTGAAGAAAAAAGAGACAAAAGTCCAGGAAACAGAGTCCCAAACAAGAAGAACTCAAAGAGGTCCACACCAAGACACATTATAATTAAAGCAGCAAAGATTAAAGACAAAGAGAGAATCTTAAAAACAGTAAGAGAAATACAGTTAGTTACATATAAAGGGAGCTCCCATAGGACTGTCAGCTGACTTCTTAACAAACATTTCAGGCCAGAGGTATTGGCATGAAATATTCAAAGTGATAAAAGGCAAGGACCTCCAACCAAGACTATTTTACCCAGCAAGGCTATCATTTAAAATGGAAAAAGAAATGAAGAGCTTCCCAAACAGACCTAAAGGAGCTCATTATTTCCAAATCAGTACTACAAGTAAAGGTTTAAAGGGCTTCTTTAAAAAGAAGGAAAAAAAAAAAAAAAAACAGGGGAAATGGTTATAAAAAATAAAATGGCAAAATAAAATTTAAAGTATTGACATTTATGTCAGTAAGTTGACATAAATGTCAATACTCACTTTAATGTAAATGGCTTCAATGTTTTCATCAAAAAACATAGGGAAGCTGAATGGATAAAAAGAAGACCTATATACAGGGAAGGGAAAATGTAGGTTTACAGCGTGAATGAATGAAACATTTATTCTTGTATTATTATTTATTATTGTATTATTTTCCATACCCAAAACTGTAAACCTACTTTTTCCCATTCCTGTATATGTTGCCTACAATAGGCCCATTTCAGAAAAAAATAAACACTTTTTAAAATTATATTTTATTTATTATGCTATTACAGTTGTCCCATTTTCCCCCCTTCATTACCCTCCACCCTGCACACCCCCTCCCACCCACATTCCCCCCTTTAGTTCATGCCCATGTGTCATAAGTTCTTTAGCTTCTACATTTCCCACACTACTCTTGCCCTCCCTGTCTATTTTCTACCCACCATCTGTGCTACTTGTTCTCTGTACCTTGTCCCCCTCTCTCCTCTTCACTCTCCCCTATTCCTAACCCTCCATGTGATCTCCATTTCTGTGTTTCTGCTCCTGA
>PVKU01007872.1:23475-81369 GCA_004027475.1 Anoura caudifer
GAGGTTGGTTTGGAGGGGTGGGGGGAGGGGTGGTGAGAAAATAGGGACAACTGTAATTAAACAGCAATAAAATAACTTAAATAAAAAAATTAAAAAAAGAAATGTCTGAGATTTTGCTGCCTATGCTTTCTTCTAGGATTTTTATGGTTTCCAGTTTAACATTTAAGTCTTCATTACATTTTGAGTTTATTCTTGTGTGTGGCTTAAGAAGGTGCTCTCATTTAATTTTCGTTTGCATGTAACCTATCCACTTTTCTCACCATCTATTGAATAATCTTTATCCCATTGTATATCTTTGCCTCCATTGTCAGATATTAACTATAAAGGTGTGGGTTTATTTCTGGGATATCTATTTTGTTCCATTGATCTATGTCTATTTTTATGCCATAACCATGCTGTTTTGATTGCTATGGTCTTATAGTTTGATATTAGTTAATGTGATTCCTTTAACTTTGTGCTTCTTTTTCAAGATTGCTGTTGATATTCATGGCTTTTGTTGTTCAATATAAATTTTTGGAATATTTGTTTTAGTTCTGTGAAATATACCATTGGTCTCTTGATAGTAATTGCATTGATTTGGGGGTTATTATGGACATTTTAATAATATTAACTCTTTCTTGACATGTCAATGAACATGGTATATGCTTCCACTTATTTGTGTCTTTTTCAATCTCTTTTTTCAGTGTCTTATAATTTTATGAGTTAAAGTCTTTTACATTCTTAGTTAAATTTATTCCTAGGTATTTTTTTAAGCAATTGGGAATGGGATTGTTTTCTTAATTTCTCTTTCTGATAGTTATTTTTGTCATATAAAAATGCAACTGATTTCTGAATATTAATTTTGTATCCTGCTACTTTACTGAATTCATTTATCAGTTCTAATAGTTTCTTGGTAGAATCTTTAGGGTTCTCTATGTACAGTATCACACCATCTACAAATAAAGATAGTTTTACATGTTCCTTTCCAATTTGGATGCCTTTTATTTTTTCTTTTTGTCTGATTGCTATGGCTATGACTTCCCACACTATGTTGGGTAAGAGGTAGAAGCAGACATCTCTGTCTTATTCCTGATATTCCAGAGAATTCTTGTAGTTTTTCCCCATTAAATATAATGGTGGTTGTGGGTTTGTTGTATATGGCCTTTATTATGTCATATATGTTCCCTCTATTCCCACTTTGCTGAGAATTTTTATTATAAATTAATGATGGATTTTATCAAATGCTTTTTTTCCATCTATTGGTGAGAACATGTGTTTTATCCTTCATTTTGTTTATGTTGTGAATCACATTTGATTTGCGAATGTTGTACCAACCTTCTATTCCCAGAACAAATTCCACTTGTTCATGGTATATGACTGGAGACAAAGCCACTATTTTTTTTCTTTAACTCTTCAAGGTGCCAAAGCACAGGTTTTTGTGTTCCTAACCATTTACCTTGTAGCCAGCAAAGGGAAAGTGGTGTGACTGCAGTGACATGAGGAGAGTCTACAGTGGGAGGCACTGGGGGAAGATGTAGGGGAGTAGCTCTGGGGCTTTCAGTGCTGGAATATGCCTGGATTATGCAGCAGCCATCTTTCTTGAGAAGAGCAAGGCCCTCCCCGGGGGAAAGCAATTACCTTACCCTGTGGGATATCACTCACCCCACTCTCCCTCTCAAATCCTGCTTGCTCTGCCCTGCAACATTTTTTCCCTTTTGTTTTGTTCAGTTTTTTGTTTAGTTTTGTATGGGTTTTTCTTTTGTTATTCTTTCTTTTCTCCCACCCTGCTGAGGAGACAGCAACACATGCAAACTCAGGTGGTGTAAGACTCTGACTGTGGATGCAGCCATACAATACACTCTCCTGGGAAACAGACTGGTGCTTTCTCCACACAGGACAGCCAGAGAAATACCCTCCTGGTTTGCAGCAGACACAAAACCTGGACTCTGAGGCACCGGCTCATTAGCCTACTAGGGGCCACACCCTGAGTACAGGGAAATACTCCCAAACATACTGACTAGTAGTGCAAAGGGAGGGGAACACACCCACTAGCTTCCCTAAAGTCTGAAAGGCACCTGTCATGGTAGATCCAGGAGTCCTATTCCCATGCCATCAGAAGCCCTCTCAGAAAGAGTTGGGACTACAACTTGTCTAAGGCTGATAGCAGACTGGCAGGCAGAGAAAGAGAGAGACAAATCCAATGGTGACTTAGGTTCTTTGCTGACACAACCCTGGAACTAGTGCTGACAAAATCCAGGTTTACTAAGCAGCTTGGCCCATCCTAGGTGCAGCTAAGCTCAAAATCCACAAATTGTGGATTGCCTGTAGCTTTGAATAGGCTGCTCAGAACAGACAGGTCCTGTCACTGGCTTATACCAGCCTCAGGCACATCAAAGCTGTATCCAAAAGAACCCCAGCAGGCAAGCACTAAACTGCTGAGAGGAATGTCACTTTGTTCTTATAATTATTTTCATTAGTTATTCTTTTTCATAGCCTTATTATTATTTATTTCTTTATTCTTCTATTTTTAGGTGCTCCATGTTTTTCTTTCATATCTTTATTTTACTCTTATGTTTTATTACCCTATTGTTCACTTCTACATTCCTTTTATTTTTGTTATTCTTTCTCTTTCTTCATCCCTTTTTTTAATTTTCCTCTTTCTATTTATTAGTCATATTAGCTCTCATCCATTTTCTCCTCTCACAATCACTTTTCTTTCCTTTGGTCTTCTCTTATTCATTTTTTTCTCCCCTTTCTCTACTATTCCATTTCTCTTCATACGTTTATTGTTCTTTGTTCTTTTGTAATTGATAGCACTGTCATAGTTGTGGGTGTTTTGTTTGTTTGGATTTTGTTTTCTGTGTTGTTTTGCTTTGTTCTATTAGCACCTGCACAACAGTGTACAAAACATGGTAGGGGTAGTGCCTCACAGACAGACAGCCAATTATACAACCAATGAACAAGCCAACAACAATAAGGGCCCAAATATAAGAGAGTCCACATAACCCACACAAAGAGCATTCCTAAAGAATCCAGATCAGGAGATCAAGAAGACTGCACCACTAGGTATTACAGGGCTTCTACCACATAAGTACACCCTACAAGACAGAAAGTCAAACCTGATCTATCTAGGACACAGAAACAACCAAAAGAGAAACACCTAAAATATGGAGACAAAGAAATACCTAAGGAAAATAGAAAATTTTCAGATAAACAACCTAACCTACACCTAAAAGAACTACAAAAAACAACAGCAAAGCCAGGAGCAAATAGAAGGAAAGAATTAATCAAAATCAGAGCAGAAATTAATGACATAGAGACAAAAAGAACAATCCAAAGGATCAATAAATCCAGGAGCTGGTTCTTTGAAAAGAAAAACAAAATTGACAAACCTTAAACCAGGCTCATCAAGTTAAAAAAAAAGAGAGAGAGAACCAAAATAAATAAAATCATAAATAGCAGGGGAGAAGTAACAATTGATACCACAGAAATAAAAAGATTGTAAGAAATTTCTATGAACAACTATATGCCAAGAAACTAGTTAACCTGGGTGAAATGGCTTAATTACTAGAAACATATAATCTTCCAAAACTGAGTCAGGAAGAAGCAGAAAACCTGAATAGACCAATAACAACTAGTGATATTGAAGCAGTTATCAACAAACTCCTGGCACACAAAAGCCCTGGGCCATATAGCCCAGGTGAATTTTACCAATAATTCAAAGAAGAACTAACACCTATCATTCTCAAACTATTCCAAAAATTTTTAAGGAAAGACTCCAAATTTTTTTCATGAAACCAGTATACCCTAATTACAAAACCAGGCAAAAACACAACAAAGAAAGAAAATTACAAGCCAGTATCTCTGAAGAACATTGAAACAAAAATCCTCAACAAAATATTAGGAGACCAAATCCAGCAATATATCAAAAAGATCATATACCTAGATCAAGTGGAATTTATTTCATGGTTGCAAGGATGGTACAACATCCACAAATCAATAAAAGTGCTATATCACATAAACAAAGTGAAATACAAAAATAATATTGTATCAATAGATGCAGCAAAAGCATTGATAAAATCCAAACCCATTTATGATAAAAAAAAGAACCATGCAGCAAAGTGGGAATAGAGGAGTGATACCTCAACATAATAAAGGCAATACATTGAAAACTTACTGCCAACATCATACTCAGTGGTCCAAAAAGACAAACTAAGAAAATAATCCCATTTACTAGTGTAACAAAGAAAATAAGGTACCGAGGAATAAATAACCAAGGAGGTAAAATACCTGTACTTGGAAAACTTTAGGCCATTGAAAAAAGAAATTGAAAAGATACAAATAAGTGGAAACAGATACCATGTTCATGGAATGGAATAATCAACATCATTAAAATGTCCATACTACCCAAAGTAATCTATAGATCCAAATCAATATCTATCAAGATACCAATGGCATATTTCAAAGAACTAGAAAAAATATTCCAAAATTTATATGGCATCAAAAAAGACCCTGAAGAGCCTCAGCAATCTTGAGAGAGAAGAACAAAGTAGGAGGGATCAAAATACCTGACATAAAACTGTATTACAAGGCCACTGTAATCAAAACAGTCTGGTACTGGCATAAGGACACATAGATCAATGGAACAGAATAGAGAGCACAAAAATAAACCCATGTCTCTATGGTCAATTAATATTTGACAAAGGGGGCAGAAGCATACAATGCAAAAAAGTCTCTTTACTAAATGGTGTTGGGAATACTGGACTGGTACATGCAAAAAAAAAAAAAAAGAAAAGAAAAGAAACTAGACCACCATCTTACACCATTCTCCAAAATGAACTCAAAATGGATAAAAAACTTAAATATAAGTCTTGGTACCATAAAAATCTTAGAGGAAAATAAAGGCACTAAAATTTCACATATCTGGTGTAGCAATATTTTTGCCAATGTATCCTCTAGGGCAAAGGAAATAAAGGAAAATAAATGCATAGGACTACATCAAATTCAAAAGCTTCTGCACAGCTAAAGAAACCACCACCAAAGTGAAAAGGGAATAAACTGCATGGGAGAATATATTCCCAATGATACATTTGACAAGGGATTAATCTCCAAAATATATAAAGGCTTTAAAGGGGGCTTCTGGCCAAGATGGCAGTGTAAGTAGATACACTTTCCCTCCTTGCACAACCAGAGGAAGGACAACAAAAAATTTAAAAACAAAAAATAACTAGAACTGCCAGGAAAATTGAATTATATGGAGGTTCAACAACCAAGGAATTAAAGAAGAAACATTCAGCCTGATCAGTAGGAGGGGCAGAGATGGGCAGCTAGGGTGGAGAGGTCTCGCAGCCAGGTGGCAGCTGGAGGACTGGGGTGGGGAAGGCAGAGGCTGGCAGAGTGAGCAGGCCCACATTTGCGTGCAGATAAACCAGGAAGAACAACCGGGGAGTGAGACAGACCTCACAACCCAGGATTCTAATCCTGGGGAAATAAAGCCTCAAAACCTCTGACTGAAAAAACCTGTGGGGTTCAGGCAGCCGGAGAATCCCCCAGCCTCACAGGAGAGTTCATTGGAGAGACCCACAGGGTCCTAGAACATACACAAAACCACCCACTAAGGAATCAGCACCAGAAGGGCCCAGTTTACTTGTGGGTGGCAGAGGAAGTGACTGAAAGCTGGCAGAGCTGAGGGAGTGTGGCATTGTTCCCTCTCAAATCCCTCCTTCACAAATAACGCCACAATGCAGCAACATGGGTTGCCCTGCTCTGGTGAATACCTAAGGCTCTGCCCCTTACTAAGTAACAGGCACACTGAGACAAAGAAATATGGCCCAAATGAAAGAACAGATCTAAACTCCAGAAAAAATAAAACTGAGCAACGAAGAGGTAGCCAGCCTATCAGATGCAGAGTTCAAAACACTGGTAATCATGATGCTCACAGAAATGGTTGAGCATGGTCACAAAATAGAGGAAAAAGTGAAGGCTATGAAAAGTGAAATAAAGGAAAATGTACAGGGAACCAACAGTGATGGGAATGAAACCGGGACTCAGATCAACGGTTTGGAGCAGAAGGAAGAAATAAACATTCAACCAGAATAGAATGAAGAAACAAGAATTCAAAAAAATGACGAGAGGCTTAGGAACCTCCAAACAACTTTAAATATTCCAATGTCTGAATCATAGGGGTGCCAGAAGGAGAAGAAGAAGAGCAAGAAATTGAAAACTTATTTGAATAAATAATGAAGGAGAACTTCCCTAATCTGGTGAAAGAAGTAAGATTTCCAGGATATCCAGGAAACTCAGAGAATCCCAAAGAAGTTGGACCCACGGAAGCCCACACCAAGGAACATCATAATTACGTTACCCAAGACTAAAGATAAGGAGAGAATCTTAAGAGAACAAGAGACAGTCACCTACAAAGGCATTCCCATGAGACTATCAGCTGATTTCTCAAAAGAAACCTTGCAGGCAAGAAGTGTTGGAAGTCATGAAAGGCAAGATCCTACATCCAAGATTACTCTATCCAGCAAACTATCATTTAGAATGGAAGGGCAGATGAAGTGCTTCCCAGATAAGGTCAAGTTAAAGGAGTTCATCATCTCCAAGCCCTTATTATATGAAATGTTAAAGGGAGGTATCTAAGAAAAAGATGATGATCAAAAATATGAACAGTAAAATGACAACAAACTCACAACAACTGAAACTAAAAACAAAAACAAACTAAGGAAACAACTAGAACAGGAACAGAACCACAGAAATGGAGATCACATGGAGGGTTATCAGTGGGGGAGTGGGAGGGGGAGAGATGGGGAAAAGGTACAGGGAATAAGAAGCATAAATGGTAGGTTCAAAATAAACAGGGGAAGGTTAAGACTAGTGTGGGAAATGGAGAAGTCAAAGAACTTATGACCAGAACTGAGGGGTGGGGCATACAGGGCAGAGGGGAATAAAGGGGAGAAAAAAATGGGACAACTATAATAGCGTAATCAATAAAATATATTAAAAAATATAGGTGAAAGCATAAATAAGTTTTAGTAATATTTGTAAACAGGAATATGTTGCCTGCAGAAGCCAGAGAAACCTAATGGGTGTTGGGTTTGCTCGAGAGTAGTTGAGGTTGAAAAACTAGAAGTTGCCTTTTAACTACATTAGGAATGGAGCTGCCCTCAGCAGAGCACATGAGGCCTAAGAATTCACGTGAGGTAACAGGCCCCTGAAATTCATGTGGGGCAATTACCAATTCCCTCTCAGTAAAAGCAGTCAAAAATGTTTGTATTCCCTGTGTCAGTGTGTCTAGAAAATACCTTAATCTGAGAATGTCGCCAATATAGTACCATACCCTTGGAACATAGGGACACCTGGATCCAACCAAGATCTTGTCAGAAGCTGTGTGTTACAGCCAGGCTACTTAGGCACCCTATGGGCAACCAAGTTAAAACGTATTGTGTCCCTTCAAAGCTAAGTGCAAACTGAGAGGTTGTTGAAATATGTACTGAATAGAACCTAGTAGCCAAATCTATAATAGCAAAGTATTTGGCAGTGGCAGATGGAATGGTGTTGGTTATTTCTCTCCCCTACCCCAAGTTCATTAAGGCATAATTGACAAATAAAATTGTACATATTTATACAATGTGGCCCTGACTGGTGCGGCTGAGTTGCTTGGGCATCATCCTGCAGAGAAAAAGGTCACCAGTTCTATTCCCAGTCAGGGCACATACTGTGAAATGATTCTCATGCTCAGGTAACACATTCCTAACCTCACAATTACCTTTTTGTGTGTATGTGTGATGAGAACACTTAACATTTACTCTCTTAGCAAATTTCAAGTGTATGATACACTAGTATTAACTATAGTCACTATGCTATACATGAGATTCTATGTATTTACTCATTTGACAACTGAAATCTTATACACTTTTGGTCACTGCGGTTATGCTGGGTCTTATTTTAATGGGTGGGACCATAGCATTAGGTTGTAGTAACCTGCCCTAAGGTACCACTCATTCTTTCTAGGTTTAAGACAGGCCAAATTGGGCTGTAAAATGAAGAAAGAATGGGAATAATGACCTCTTCTCTTTGTATTTGGGGCCATATCAACAATTTTAATGGGCTGGAGCAGATCTCCAAGGCCCCATTTTGTAAGACCAAAGCTTTAGTTTTATTCTAATTGGCCACACAACCAGTTAGAGCATCTATCCCAATAATGGAAAATCCAAACGGGGGTCTGAAATATGATCACTGAAAAATTAGGTATAAAGTTATTGTGCCAATGGCCTAAGTAAGGTGGACTTGTTTGCCTTTAATTTTAGGTCCCGTGGTGCCCAAAAGAACATAGTGAGTTCTTCCTTTAAATTTAGTGGGTTTTCTGGGAATTACCATAATTTGGAAACTGGTATCAATTAAAGCCATAAAAGGTTGCACACCGTGTGGTGACCAGTGGACCACCAGGGTTGCACAGGGTCACTTGTCTGTGGGTGGCGCCTACAGTCCCAAGGGCGTGCTACATCGCTATAAAGCTAGGGAGGTTGCCACTGTTCAGGTTAGGAAATGGGGCAGTGGGTCCTACATCCTAGGGATCTGGGTGGGCAAGGAAGAGACTGGATGCTCTGTAAAGTTTGTCATAGAAGAACTTGGAGCTCCCTGGGGTGGTACTGAGAGTAGATAACTGGAGAAGCCCAGATGGCAGTGTTAGCAACATCAGGTCTTCTGGTGAGGGCCCTATAGTGGTAAGAAGGCAGCCCTGGAAACTGAAACGGGTACTTCCTTCAGCAACAGAATGTTAATTAGTGTCTGTGCCACAGGACAACATAGGTGTTTTTTCAGACAATCCTGAGGATCAGAATCTTTGTTGGGGTACCAACAGAAGAAATATTTAAAGGTCTCTCAACCAGACATCTGGTGAGTACAGAGCTCAGCAAACCTCACAACTGTTTTTTCACTCTCTAATGACTCCTCTTTCACAAGCAACCAACTGATAGGTGCATATACTGTACAGGGTATCAGTCTTTCCCAAGCATTTCTGTAAAACAGGGGCCAATGCCTGTTGAGAGACACAACCAGCAGTCACAGTGTAAGAGGCATTCCCCTAAGCCTAGCGTCAGTCACAGCTTATTATGCTGGAACTAAGACACACAATTCTAAGACACACATGGATGTATCCAGACCAAGACACACAACCCAGGACCACTTTAATGAGGGCCTCAATACCACAAGTAACAGGACAAAAGCCACTTTCTCAGGCTCTCTTTCCCATAGTTAGCTGGACCCCATAAAGCATGACTTGACCCTAATTGTTTTATGAGCCTTTATCCTCAGGACTAGAAAATTACTGGAAGCGCCCAGAAGGTGCAGAGGCTCCAGGAACTTGCGAAACAGGACACATCAGACCACAACCACAGGACCCTGCACCCAAGATAACATCAAAACGAGCTGCAGCCTGACTGAAACACCCTGCTCTACAGCCGCCCATTACCCGATGGAAACTCAGAGCCCCAGCCCCTCAGTGCTGGTGCTGGTGCTGGTGCTGATCCCCACACCTAGCCCTTTCCCTCCCTTGGGAAAGTAAAATAAAACTTTTGCTCTGTGCGCTTTCTTCTCTTTGCGAATTCTTTCACAGCCTGCATCACCATCCCCAACAACAAGCCCATCCCTAAACACCAACTATCAAACCATCTGACTTAGGCTGATTATGCCTGTAACAGAGGTTCTATAAAATTCAGCAAATGAAGCACAGAACAGTACGATTCAAAGTGCAACCTTACGTGCAAGCAGCAGAGCCATCTCCCCAACTATTTAAAGTGTTTTGTACTCAGTTAGTAAGCTATGAGCAAGAAAAGAAAGATCTTAAAGTAGCGGTGGTCACCAACAGTGTTAACATAAGCCTAGTGCTGCCGTGCTGGTGGCGAAGAAAACCGTGGGGCTGCGTGTACAGCGGTCACGGGCTGGGTGTACGTGCAGGCAGAGGCAGCAGCCCTGCAAAGATGAGTGGGTGTGGCGCTGAACCTATGAAGGGAAAATCTGGCCCTAGACCTGCGCAGCGTTAACCACTAGAACAATTTTCACTTTATGTCCTTTTGTAAAGCCTGTGAATTTCAAGGGACTGAAGCATTAGACCAAAATACTCAGGGGATTTTTTTAAATATCCCTCAGAATTTTGGTTATATCAATAGATATGGAAAGCTATCATTTTTGTCTGAAAACTATTCATGGCCATCTTGAAAACTATTTGTTACCAAAGTCTTCCCCTTTAATTGCACATGCATCTTGAATTTCAGAAAACATTAATTCACAATAAGGAGGGGTAGAATGTGTTCTGTTGTTGAAACAATTACTGTACCATTTTGTCATGTTTGTATTCTATTTAAAAGGCTTGAGAAGTCAAAGCGTATGAATAGCTTAACTAAAGTGGAACTGAAATATTCGTAATGCTCTACACACACTGTGGCATACAATATAAAAGTTGTAATGTTTTGTGATTCCTGTGTATTTTATTATTTTTATAATTATGAGCATTTTGGTAGTCATTTTAAAAACAAACCAAAAGTGGTGGCGGTGGTCATAGCCCTGAGATTGCCCTGCCAGCTACACAAATTAATTTATGGTCACTCCACAAAGCGCTGATTGCCCTCCCCCCAATTTTATACTGACCGTTGAAGCTGATGACACTCCACACATTGAGATATTCTGAAAGTTTCTTACTCACAGATGGGACGCCTGGGCAGAGCAGGGCCTGCACAAACGTATCTGGGGTAGCTTGTGCAGGTGGAGGGAAAAGGTTAGCTTTCATAGTAGACAGGAGGTGGAACTGGATATGGGCTAGAATTTGCAAAATTTAAATTTCCCACTGGCTCTAAAGGAAGAGGGTCCTGTCCAGTTGGGGGGCCAAAGTGGAGAGAAAGGTGAAGCTTAAAAAGTCAGTGGTCAAACATCAAAACTGGAGTCAGATTCTTTATTACAAACAGGTACTATCAACATTTTATCAATTAGTAAATCTAAGCACAGAGAAGTTAAACTGCCTAATGGCACATAATAGTAAATATTAGCCTTTTCTCATTCACCACATTTTCTAGCCTGAATTTGTAAAATTCAACAAGGTTTGAGTTATGATAGAAACTCTTCAACATTCATTACCAATTTTTTCAGCATTAAATGTTGTTTCTGAATAAACTGAGTATCAGGTCAAAGGAACTGCCACATCAACTGTATTTTCCTCTAGTACGAAATCTGAGGAGCTACAACAAATGAAAGGCAGGTAAAGGGTTTCCTACATTAATTATGTTAGATTGTGAATTCTACGATGTTGATTAAGGTGTGCAGACTGTCTATAGACCTTCCCACATTCCTTACATTCATAGGGTTTCTCACCAGTATGAATGCTGTGATGTCGGGTAAGTTCTGAGACACGAATAAAGGCCTTTCCACATTCCTTGCATTTATAGGGTTTCTTGGCAGTATGAACTCGCTGATGTTGAGTAAGTTGTGAGGCACAAATAAAGGCCCTCCCACATTGTGCACATTCATAGGACTTTTCACCAGTATGAATTTGGTGATGTTGAAAAAGCTGGGAACCACAAACAAAGGCCTTCCCACATTCTCTACATTCATAATGTTTCATACCAGGATGAATTCTCTGATGTTCAGTAAGTTGTGAACTACGAATAAAGGCCATTCCACATTCCCGACATTGATAACATTTCTCACCAGTATGAAGACGCTGATGTTGAACAAGTTGTGAACGCAGTCTAAATGCCTTCCCACATTCCTTACAACCATAGGGTTTCTCACCAGTGTGAATTCTCTGATGGCGAGTGAGTTCTGAGCCACAAATAAAAGACTTCCCACATTCCTTACATTTATAAGGTTTATCACCAGTATGAATTCTTTGATGTCGGGTAAGGTGTGCAGATTGTCTAAAGGCCCTCCCACAGTCCTGACATTCATAGGGTTTCTCATCTGCATGAATTCTCTGATGTTGAATAAGATGTGAGCCACGAATAAAAGCTTTCCCACATTCCTTACACTCATAGTGCTTCTCACCAGTATGAATTCTCTGATGTTCAGTAAGATAGGAAAAATGACTAAAGACCTTCCCACATTCCTTACATTTATAGGGTTTCTCACCAACATGAATTCCTTGCTGTCGTATACATCCTGAGTCATAAATGAAGGGTTTTCCACATTCTTTAAATTTACAGAGTTTCTCTCCAGGAAAAATTTGCTGATGTAGAACAAGAGATGTCTTCAGGGTGCAAGTTGGCATTTTCTCGTAAGTCACTAGTGCTTGCCCCAGATGTCCATCCTGATTTATCTCTTGCTTCTCAAACTGGCCTTTGCATACCCAGTCATCTCTGACACTGGAGCCTACAAGGCTATAACTGTTTTCCATTACCATCCACTGGGCTGATGTTACTTCACAGATTTCTTTTTGAAGACACAATTCCTTGGTCTTACATCCGAATTCCAAGTCTGAAAGATAACCAGAAAGTAAACACATGGTGTTTCCTCTTTGAAGAGAAATAAAACTTCTATGGTAGAAATAAAAATAATGTCCCTACTAAGTGAAGATGTTGTACATAGACTTCAATTTGAAAAAGAGATCAAGAGCATAAACAGTTAAGAACCATGAAGAGGGTTCTTAGAAAAGTAAGTACAGCCAGTAGTTTCTAAATTTAGGTGTAGATCAGAGTCATCTAAATAGTCTCTTTTAAAAACTGAATGTCAACATACTCGCATCAAGTAAATAAGAATTTATACCAATAGGTCCTAGGTTTCCTATTTTTAATACACTCAACTAGCTAATTCTGATGTTGCACAAAATTTAAGAATCCCACTTAGAATTTTTCAGAGGTTTCCAACTATACTTAGAATAACATCCAAACACTTATGAGATCCTCCACATCTTTCTTGGACATATCCCAATCAAAATTTTATCCAGCATCTCAACCCACTTCTCACAGTTTGTTATGTACCAAATATTTATCACCTCCAAGCCTTTGATATAAGCCAAACTCTTTACCTTTTCAAATTTTTTCATAGACTGTTCAGCTTGTTAGAAATTCTCTAAACTTGACACTTTGCATAGCTGGCTTCATATTATAAGTCTCAGGTAAAAAGTTACCTCCTTAGAAAGTTTGAGATAGATAATCCTACTTAAATTCACTTCATTCTCTCTCATTGCAGTTTTCTGGATTTTAGAATTATACAATCATTTATTTATTCATATGTAATCTTTTCTCTTACCGTTAAAACTCTTAAGGGGCAGGAACAATGGCATATCTCTCAACACAGAATAACCAACGTCTTACTCATAACAGGTTTCCATAAAATGTTAAATGAATTATTTAAATGATTCATTCAATAGCTTGTTGAATGAAATAATCCATTCAATTAATGGATTAATGAAAGGGACTATAGGGATAAAGAGAAATATTATACAGATATATGCATGTATCTGTCCAGTTTGTGTTTATAATTATAGAGTATTTCTAAGCACTTGCCCCTGATTTTAATCTCTTCCCCATCACTGAAAATACAGGGTCTGGCAGAAGTAAGGCCTGCTTGAGTGTGGTTGGTAGGGAAATAATATGGGTGTAATACTATATAGTTTTAATTTGAACATTTCACCTAAAATGTTATGTGGTATATTTAAGTGTGATATTGTTATGTTACAGAATTACATGCCTATGATTTTGTAACAAATGATTTTGTAATAAAAAGGGGCACTATTTGTGCCAGATCCTGTCTATGCTTTTTACTTCGTCACTTCCCTCAGAGGCTAAAACAAAATTACAGCCAAAGCTAGATGATTAAATGATGCAAATAGAAAAATAATATATATACCTAACCACTCATCTATCCAACTGTGTCTCTATTTATACATATACCTGTACCAATGCACCCTGCATAGTCATGACTATCTTTTCTGTCTCCTTGTTTCAACTACTGAACTGAGGTGCATTTTCTTTTAATCTTCACTTAAACTTGTGGTATTACTTACCCTTTCTTCCAAAACACACTCTATTTTGTTCCTCCAGGTCCTTTCTCAGGGTCTCCCTTCCACTACTGCCTAAGACCACACTGTATTTGTACTTCCCAGAAAACTGTATTTTCCCCCCAGGCATCATAACATGTTTAAAGCATAACAAAAGACCTATGTGATGTTAATTAAGCAAAGGGAATTGAGAATGTTGGGAGATGAGGATCACCAACTGTTTGGTAGAATGAGTGGGTAAAGTGGAACACTAGGAACTCTATTAATAAAGGGTATACTGGATGTAAGGTGAAGGAAATAATGGAGAATGGAAATCTAGATAATGGAACAGACTGAGAATATTCTAAAATGCTGAGTGAGTATAGAATGATTACAATACAAATATCCCTATGACTACAGTATGGCAGGTTTTGTGGATACAACGAAACTATCATTTGGTGCAGGTGCTATAAAGACTGTCCTTGAAATAATACAGAAAGGAACTCAGGCAAAGTCTATAATAATGAACGATTTGACAGTAAAGGCTGTAAAATGGTCATAGTAAAAGAAAAAGTAGTGAGATTCAGTGAGAACAGGATTCAGAGAGATTAGCATTTCATACTCCACTGTTGATAATTACCTGTTACAAACAAATTACTTTTACCTACTTCAATCACCATTCTGTCATATAGTAATAAATATAGAAATACCTGTTCCATAAGTTTATGAACATTAGAAATAATATATGTAAAGTGCCTAGCATAAAGAGCTCAAGAAGTGGTTGTTACTATCATTCTTATTACTATGAAAGAAGGTTCAGGGAAAAAAGGTGAAGGAGGACTAAGCAAGGAAAATGATATTAAGTTGTTCCACACCTGCACTGCTTTTCATAAAAGTCTATCATAAAGAAGACAAATGTGAAAAGAATGAAGCATGAAAAAAAAGTCAGAAACCAAAGACCTCCAAACTCAAGCAGACAGGTAAATATTATTCTAGAATCATCCTCTTGTTCATGCCCTAATTATCTGCAATGTTAATTTTACTGTCAATTACATTCCCAATGGCCTTATCTAGCTTAAATTCCACAGTCCATCATTATAACAACTTGCATTCATCTTCCTAACCCTGAGTAAATCCAATCCTACCCATTGTCCTTCTCCACCAGAGTAGTTAAACATGGCTGGTAAAAAACACTCCATCTTGACTATAACCACACTACGCAAATACACCCTCAGTATTTCCCCTCATCCCTACTACATTTCTTATTCTCTCACTCTGGGAAATATTACACACCTTTTCTCTCTCCTGAAACCTCAAAACTATCTCATGACTGATGTCCATACTGATTATTTCACTGAGAGAAAAAGAAAAATAATAATAAGAACATTTTCCTTTATGTAAGCAAATCAACCAACTTGTACATAAATTCCAATAGTCTGTTATCTCTGTTGATAAAGTGCTCTTGCCAAGGCCAATACCACTATTGGGCACTAAAGAACATCATCTCTGATATAACCTCTTCTCTTACATGCTTCTGCAGTTCACACCCCATTCTCCTTTAAAAAGGATTTTTCCTGATCTCCTGTTTTGGTCCCACCAGCATACAAAGACACTCGCATATATTCTCTTGTAAAGTGCACACACGCACAACTTCCTTGATCTTGATGGGAGGACCTGCCCACGCAGCTACTCATTTCTTTGTCCCTAGCTTTACAAAATTTCGTACTACAATAAATCCTCACTTAATGTCACAGATAGGTTCTATGACTTTAAGCAAACCAACCTATAATGACACCAATTTTACCACAGGCTTATTAATGTAAACAAGAGTTAAGTTCCTACAAAGAGAAAACAAAATGACATTATTTGAGGACCTGCTATACTTAGTTCCCACTTCAACATCCACCTATTGTCTCACTCTCTATTTTTTATTTTTGCATTAAAATTGTCTGCCACAAAAGAAGTAAACTTATTTAAGTGAAAAAAAAAACAACAATGTAACAATTACTCAGCTTCAACAACTGCCAACTTATAATTTTGTTTATTCATTCACTTCTCATAGCAAATTCCACAGATTTTCTAAAAGATTTTATTTATTTATTTTTAGAGAAAGGGGAAGGAAAGGAGCGAGGGAGAGAAACATCAATGTGTGGCCTCTCATATGCCCCCTACTGGGGACCTGGCCAGCAACCCAGGCGTGTGCCCTGACTTGACTGGGAATAGAACCAGCGATCCTTTGGTTCGCAGGCCTGCACTCAATCCACAGCTACACAAACCAGGGCTCCACAGATTATTTTGAAGCAAATTCTAGGCATCATGTTATTTCATCTCAAAATACTTCAGCATGAACCTCTAAGACAAGGACATTTTTGCAAAAGTGTAATAATATAGTAATCATACCTAAAATTTAACAGCAATTCTTTAAGATCAAATGTCCACCCTGGAAGGTGTAGTAACTCAGTGGATTGAGCACCACCCTGCCAACCAAAGGGTTGCTGGTTTGATTCCCAGTCAGGGCACATGCCTGGGTTGCAGGACAGGTCCGTCCCCAGTAGGGAGTGTGTAACAGGCAACCACACATTGATCACATTGATGTTTCTCCCCCTCTTTCTTCCTCCCTTCCCCTCTTTCTAAAAATAAATAAATAAAATCTTTAAAAAAACCTATAAGATCAAATATCCACTTAGTCTATTTAATTACTTAATTATAAATGAGTAATTTTCCATTTGTGTGAACCAAGATGAATATGACATCTATATATAAAACTGATTGATATCTTTAAGTCTCTTTTACTCTGTAAGATACATAATTAAAGATAAAATGCAGGTTGAGTTCAAAATAATCCTTCCAATTCATATTCAGGGCTATATGGTTTTCACTTAATGTTATCAATCTTACATTTGTGTTTCCTTTATCTCCTATTGAAAATCTCAGTTTTCAAGGACTCCACCTAAATTGCTCATTTATTTTATTCCACACTACATACACAATATTCTCAGAATAACAATATCAATACTTCTACCACTAATATCACTACTAAAATTGAGGTAAGGTGAAGAGGGTTTTTTTTGGCAGGTGGGACATTAGTTTCTTTTGTCTTCGCACTGGATACATATTAATATTGAATTGTTTCACTTCTCTTGTGATCTCAGAAATTTTTCTAAATTTAATTATTTTAAAATTGTATAGGATATTTATATAGTTCACAACTCAAATCTACAAAGCAAAGTATAATCAAAGAAATCCTCTTCATCCTACTTCTTTCCCTCCCCTTGTAGGTAACAACTGAAGAAAACTTCTAAAAAATTATAATATCCTCCCTGTTTTAAATAGTAGCATATTTTATATAATCAGTGTTTGGCCTTGTGCTATCATTTTTATTTATGATACTAAAAACACACGAACATGCATACATCCTTATCTTTTATATACAGTATTTCAATTTGTAGACCTTTTTACTTATAATGTACTCTGAGGTATATCTTTTCATATTTAGTAAAGTTTAGGTTTTGATCCAATGGTTATGTTTATGTAATAAATTTATATAATTATTGATCTCTCTCTTTTGCTATTATTTTACAGACTTTCTATTATGAGAAATACTGAAAATAATTACTAGCCTCTTTTCTCTCTCCCCAGCCTCTGATTCAAAGTAACTACTCACTGTTAATACCTATAAGATAATTTGCAAGCTTATTATACTTTTCATATTCTCCACATTCTCACACTACATTTTGGAGAATTACACTATATCTACTATACCTAAACAATAAAACTATACTCTCTCCCTTAATACTACCACTGGACATTAAATATACAGATTATTGTACATTTAATGCTCACCACCAGTCCTTAAATTGATAAGTCTCTATTTTGTTCCTAGTGGATCCATCAGGAAGAAGTTACAGAGATAATATGCTCTGCTACTGCATGTACTTAACAATTTGGCTACATGTAAAATTCTTAGCTCAAAATTTAATAGAAAAATATAAATTGTTTTCTGTAATAATGCTTTGCTATAGAAAGACCAAATGGCAATCTAATTTTTTTTCCTTTTAAGTAACTTTATGCCTGGATGCCAAAGATATAATTTTTCCTGGACACATGGTGAACTGTTACAAAACATAATTCCAATCCTTTTGTTCATAATTATAATAAAGTCATCTTGAATCATTTCTATTGATTATTGTTCCATTGTACTTTTATTGGAACTCATTATAAAGATGTTAGGTTATCATTGCCTATCTTCCATATTTTAAAGATATAATTAAAATGTATATAAAGTAAATATAAACCTTGATGCCAATAATATTGAAACTTTATACGAAAACTTACTATGATCAAAAAGAAAGCTAGAATTATACCATAGCCACTAAAGTAAATAAATCAGTGGGTAAAAACTTTCCTCTAGGCTTATAAATAAAAATAAGAATAAAAAAAAAAACTGAGCAGAGACATCAATGGCCACATACTGTAGGAAAACAGACTACAGAATTAGTCCAAACAAGTCGCTAAACAAATAAATTTTAAAGAAAAAAATAAAAGCAGCAATAACAATTCCTGGAAGGATCAAAGTTGCTATATTATATTATCTAAGATGTCATATTTTCAACAAAAATCACAAAACACTCAAAGAAACCGTTAGAGAGAGTGCGTGTGTGTGTGTTTGTGTGTTGGGGGAAGGGGCATGGAGGGAAAATAGTCAATAAAAACTGTCTCCCAGGAAGCCCAGAAAAACACTTCAAAGCCACCAAACAAGTCTTAATAAATTTGAAGACATTGAAATTATACTATCTTTTCTAATCACAATGAAATAAAACTAGAAATCAACAGATCAAGAAATCAAGACTATAAAACTATAAAACTCTTAGAAGAAAACAAAGAAGAAAAGCTTTATGAGATTGGATATGGCAGTGATTTCCTAGACATGACACCAAAAGTCATATAAAAAAAGAAAAAATAATTTAAAATTTTGAGCATCAAAGAACACCATGCTACGGTCTGAATATTTATGTTTCCCCCCACCTTTAGAGGGTGCTGAGGTCATGAGGGTAGAGCCCTCACGAATGAGATTACTGCCTTATAAAAGAGTCTCCAGAGAAATCACTAGCCCTTTCACAACATGAGGACACAGTGAGAAGGCAACAGCTACAAAACAGAAAGAGAGGGCATGCTGGTACCATGATCTTGAACTGCTAGCCTCCAGAACTTGAGAAATAAATGTTATTGTTTACAAGCTACCCAGTCTACGGCACTTTGTTATAATAGCTCCAATGGACTAAGACACACCGTCAATAGAATGAAAGGCTACCCACAAAATAGAAAAATATTTGCAAATTACATATCCAATATGGGATTATATACCCAGAATATATAAAGAATTCCTACAAGTAAACAACAGGAAAACAAACAATCCAGTATTAAAATTGGCAAAAGACTTGAATAGCTATTTCTCCAAAGATATACAAATAGATAATAAGCACATGAAAAAATGCTCAACATCACTAATCATTAAGGAAACACAAATCCAAACCACAATGAGATACCACCTCATGCCCATTAAAATGGCTATTATCTAAAAAAAATAAATATTAGTGAGAATGCAGAGAAATCAAAACCTTTGTACATTGCTGATGAGAATATAAAATGGTACGTTCAATGTGATCTAGGTAGACCTAGGAAGAATGGAAATCACCAGGCAGGAAAACTGTACCGTGAGAAACTGTAGCCTGGGAAAATGCCTGCCTGGGAAACTGCCTGCCAACCCTATGCAGGACAAACGGATGCCTGGCTAAGACTGGGGTCTGAGGCTGGCCTGTCCAGTATAACAGGATGCAGCTTTAACATGAGCCTGACAAGATGTATCAAGAACAATGGTCAGCAGAAATGGCACCCAGCAACCAGCTCTAGCCAATCAGACTCTGACACCCCAACCAGTTACCCTTCCCTGGGTTTTGTGCTTAAAAACCGCTGCTGTAAGAACAACTGAGCGAATCTTAACCTCCCTAGGTTGGCCCCACATTCCCCTACGAGTCTTAACCTCCCTTGGTTCGCTTCACTTTCTGTACTCCCCCCACCCCACTCACAAGTCCCAGCCTCCCCTGGGACCTGCACTTTTCCCCCTTATTCCCTGATAATAAACCCTGCTCCTCAGCTTCCTGTATCTATCTGGTTTCTTGAGCAACTCTGACCTAACAGACAGTATGGCAGTTCCTCAAAAAATTAAACATACAATTACCATATGATCCAGCAATTCCACTTCTGGGTATCTACCCAAAATCTTAAAAGCAGAGACTTAAAGAGATATTTGTACACCATGTTCCTAGCAGCATTATTTGCAATATCCAAAACATGGAAACAACCCAAGTATCCATCAATGGATGAATGGATAGATAAAATACAGTAAATGTATACAATAGAATATTATTCAGCCTTAAAAAGAAACTTCTGATACATGCTACAATAGATGAATCT
This sequence comes from Anoura caudifer, assembly GCA_004027475.1. Classification (NCBI taxonomy): domain Eukaryota; kingdom Metazoa; phylum Chordata; class Mammalia; order Chiroptera; family Phyllostomidae; genus Anoura; species Anoura caudifer. The sequence goes on from PVKU01007872.1 coordinate 43,898, forward strand.
TGAGGACACTATACTAAGTAAAGTAAGTCATACCCGAAAGGACAAACATTGTATGATTCAACTCATATGAGTTCCCTAGAGTATTGAAATTCATAGAGATAGGGGAGAAAGGAATTGGGAGTTATTATTTAATGAGGACATAGTTTCATTCTGGGAGATGAAAAAATTCTGCAGTTGAATGCAGTGATGGTTGTACAACAATGTGAATGAACTTAATGCCAATGAATTTATACTCAAAGAAGTTAAGATGGTAATAAATTTGATTATTCATATTCTATAATTGTAAGTAAATAAATAAATGACTCCTATCAAAATAAGTATTAAGAAAATAAACAGCCTATTGACAAAGATGACAAAATTTCATATAAAGAGTAAGTATAAATAGTAAATATACTTTAAAAAACTGTTAAGCTTAATTAATTAATAAAAACTAAAAATACAGTACAATTTTACATCCACTATTATGTAGTAAAAATAATTAACTTTCCCTAAGGAGGTCAGGCATTTCTCCTGGATCCTGGAATGTCCCAAGTGATAGGAGTGCTTTGTTTTCATAGTGAGGCCCTTGGACCACACTTGACAGTTTATGTTTACTCGGTGATTCCTGGTGGGGGTTGCCCACACCAGAAAGATGAATTCTATGATTAAAGGGTTGGGTCCGTGGGTCAAATGAAATCAGCCTCCATAGAAAGCAAGAAAGCTGGACATTAAGTTCAACCATATGTGCAACAACTTAATCAATCATGCCTATGTAATTAAACCTCAATTAAAAACTTTGGACACTGAAGCTCAGGAGAACATCATGGACTGGCAATATTCCATGCATCCAGGGTAAGGCAGAAGTAGGTTTATCATTGTTCACGTAGAAAATAGTACTGTAAGAATAAACTCTGTGTTTTGCATACTCCCAGATGTAAACCTACTTTCGCCCCACCCTGCATTGTCATGCATGAATGACAGGAAAATGCACCCCTAAGGACATGGAAACTTCACCTGTGGAACCGTCCCGGATTCTGCCCTGTGTCTTTTCCCTTGGCTGGTTCTAATCCTTTTGCTGATATTCTTATGCTATAATAAAACTAATCATAGATATAGTATTAGGTTCTTGAGTTGTGTGAGTTGGTCTAGTCAATTACCAAATTTGAGGGAGTCCATGAAGATCCTCAAATTTGTAACTAGCTGATCTGAAATGCGATGACTCTTGGACCCCTTGAATTTTCAGCAGGTGTCAGAAGTCTCGGGCATATTTCGCAGTCTGGAGGACTGTGCACTTAACACAGATGAATCCTATAAATATCATATTAAGTGAAAAAAATCAGGGACTATTCCATATAGTATGAAACAGTTTTTATAATATTCAGTAGCAAAAAAACTAAATACATTGCTTAGGGATACAAACATACAGGATAAAACTATTACAGTGGTCTTATAGTACAGTTTGATATTAGTAGTTGTGATACCTCCTGCTTTTTTCTTCTTTTGTAAGACTGCTGAGGCTATATGGGGTCTTTAGTGGTTCCATATAAATTTTTGGAAATTTTATTCTAGTTCGGTAAAATATGACATTGGTATTTAAATAGGAATTGTGTTGAATGTATTGATTACTTTGGGTAGAAAAGGCATTTTAATGATGTCAATTTTTCCATTTCATGAACTCAGCATATGCTTCCACTTACTTGTATACTATAAGGTCACTGTAATAAAAACAGCCTGGTACCAGCATAAGGACAGACATATAGATCAATGGAACAGGAAGAGAGCCTAGGAATAAACCTATAGGGAACCGATCTGCCTGGCAATGACAATTGTAGCTTAGCCCTATTGAAAAGGCGCGCTGTGGCACAGGAGCCAAACCCACAGATCGGTTCTCCCATGGGAAATCATGGCCTGCATTATACCTAGGCTGCTTTGAGACTTGCTCTTGCTAAAACTCCCTCACCCTGAGTTCAGGCAGCAAATGTTTATTGCATATCTTTAAAGTAACTCCCTGAAGTCTGTGCTAGGACTGAATCCTAGGAGAATCCTAGGATTCTCCCAAGGACTGAAGTGTATGTAACCAGACCAATTACTGTTATCGTTCCCTTGCATTTGCAACATTTTTTCCTTATTAATCTGTAAGAAGTAATCAGTAGTAACTTCCTTTTCCATTGCTATCTGTAAAAATTACCTAAAGCAAACCTAAGCATAATGCATGAAAACCTTCTTTGATGTATGCTATTAGAAAGCCAATAAAAGCCTGTCAAGGCAAGGGTCAGGGCGCTCTCCCCTTGAGAGAGTGGCCGTGCTGTCCCTTTTCCTCCACAGGACTCGGTAGTCCATCTTGTCTCATCCATAATGCTGCAGACACTGCTGGCCAGTATCCGTGTCATAAACCCATGCTTTTATAATCAATAGATAATTGACAAAGGTGAATAAAGCATACAATAGAGCAAAGACAATCTCTTCAATAAATGGTGTTGGGAAACTGCATCTATGTGCAAAAAAAAAAAAAAAAGAAAAGAAAAGAAACTAGACCACCAACTTATACCATACACAAGAATAAACTCAAAATTTACAAAATCCATAAATGTAAGTCATGAAACCATAAAAATCCTAGAAGAAAACAAAGGCAGTAAAATCTCAGAGATCTCACATAGCAATATTTATGCTGATATATCTCTTAGGGCATTGGAAACAAATAAGAAAATAAATGGGACTACATCAAATTAAAAAGCTGCTGCATAACTAAAGAAACCATCAGCAAGACAAACGGGGAACCCACTGTATTAGAGAACATTTTTGCCAATGATATATCTGATAAGGGTTTATTCTCCAAAATTTATAAAGAACTAATAAAACTCAACACCAGGAAGACAAAAAATTCAATTAAGAAATGGGCAAAGGACCCGACAGATATTTCTCCAACGAAGACATACAGATATGGCCCACAGACATGAAAAAATGCTCAACATCACTAATCATCAGAAAGACGAAAATTAAAACCACAATGAGATATCACCTCATACCTGTTGGAATGGCTACCATCAATAAATCATTAAACAACAAGTGCTGGAGAGGATGTAGAGAAAAGGGAACCCTAGTGCACTGTTGGTGGGAATGCAGACTGGTGCAGTGACTGTGGAAAACAATATGGAGTGTCCTCAAAAAAATGAACATGAAACCCCCTTTTGACCCAGTGATTCCACTTCTGAGATACATCCTGAATACCCCAAAACACCAATACAAAAACACATGTGCACCCTTATGTTCATAGCGATGCTATTTACAATAGCTGTGATCTAGAAACAGCCTAAGTGCCCATCAGTAGATGAGTGGATAAAAAAGGTGTGGTACATTTACACAATGGAATACTATGCAGCAGTAAAAAAGAAGAAACTCTAGATTTTGCAACAACATGGATGGACCCAGAGATTATTATACTAAGTGAAATAAGCCAGTCAGTGAAATCTAATGAATACAATAAACAAATGAACAAAATAGAAACAGCAGCACAGATACATGGAAGAGACTGACAGCTGCTGGAGGGGAGGTGGGGGGACTGGATGAAAGATGGTGAAGAACATTAACCAAAGAACATTTATGCACAGCCCACGGACGTGGACAATTCGGGGAATGATGTAGGGAGGAGAGAAGGTGTGGCTGGGAAAGGGAGAAAATGCAGAAACAAAAATAGCATAAACAAAAAATTAAAAATTAAATAATTCAGAACTAAAGGGGGGAATGTGGGTGGGAGGGGGTGTGCAGGGTGGAGGGGAATGATGGGGGAGAAATGGGACAACTGTAATAGCATAATCAATAAAATGTGATAAATAAAAAGAAAAAATAAATCATTCATTCATTTATTTAAATATAAATCAAAAGTATTATTATATCATATAAAAAGATCAAAGAAACAATAAACACAAAAATCAGGTTAGGTGCTATGGGGACATTAGGAAAGTAGTAAAAGAGAATTAAAAATAAGCACAGGCTAGATGTAATGACACTGTAAATTATTCTAGCTCCTGAATAGTGTGGAAGAGTCACAGGTTTTTGTTGTTATACTTTAAAATATATATATATATTCTTTTTAAATATATCATAACAAATAATAAAAAGAGTTTTTCAAACACAAAAATTTAAGTAGAATGTTCCAGGAAATTCCATAAAGCCAATTACACACAAAAAAAAAAACACTCTTCAATTATATGGAGATAAACCAACGGTGAAAACCTGGTGCACACTGTAGCAATGATAGAAATGCAAAAGAATTTTTTGAAATAATGAAAATGTTCTCAATCTGAGCAGTCCAATATAGTACCCTATTGTCAAATGTAATAACTAAGCATATACATTAGGGTTAGGCAGTTGAAAAACTGAATTTTTAATTTTATTCAATTTAAATTACTTTAAAGTTAAATTTAAATAGGCACATGTAGCTAGTGGCTACCGTATAGGACAGCACAGTTCTTGAGCATTCTCTATTCCATATCGGATTGCAAGAATCTTTATGTTGTCCCTTAAGGGTTAAAAAAAAAACACACAAAAAAAAACAACAAAAACAAACACCTGAAAGCTTAAATTATGATTATCACATTACGACTTTAGCATGCATGAAAAGTAAGGCAGAACTCCAAATCAGGAACACATTTTCAAACAAAATGCCTACCCTGACATAAAAAAAATGAATAAAAGATCTATAATTAAGTGTTTTCAGTTAAAATAAAATGGCTTTGGCACATCATACTTTTTTAGTTTAACATTTTCAATAAACTAGCTGACTATTAATACTTGTCTGAATTGAGTTGGATATGTCAGCTTCACTGGATCATGTATTTTGCACTAGAATATCAGAAGCTTTTAAAGGTTTAAACTTTTTTGCCCAGGAATCTCACATCTGAGAATCTAACATGAAAACACCCATCTAAATCAAGTTCCATAAGATTAATAATTTTAAACAGCAGTAATAGAAAAGCAATAATGTTTGATATCTTGGACTTGCTTTAAAATACATCAGGGTTTAGGAGCACATAGGTCAGTGGGGATAGATGAAATAAGATTGGAAACATTGTAATAATTGCTGGAGCTGAAAAATGGATTCATGAGATGTTCAATTTACCATTCTTGTGTATATTTAAAACTTTCTGCATTAAAGTAATAAAATTTAAAATACATTTATAATGCTCTGTGAAAAAACTAAAAATCATTGATATCCTACAACTAGAACACTTAAAAAATCCCTCAGTCTATGCTACTTAAAACACAATTTTTGCCCACATTAAGAACGTCATTGACAACTTCAGCTTCCAGCCAGGATACAGTCATATGTAGATAAGCTTTGCTTCCTCACAGAACCAAAAGAAGGATAACAACCAATTTAAAAACAAAAAACCAGAACTGCCAGAAAATCGAACTGTATGGAAGTCTGACAACCAAGGAGTTAAAGAAGAAACATTCATCCAAATGGTAGGAGGGGCAGAGGCAGGAAGCCAGGGCGGCCAGGACTCACAACAAGGCAGGGGCTGGCAAACTGGCTGATCCCACATTTGCCTGCAGATAAGCCAGCTGGAACAAATGATGAGTGAGACAGATCACACAATCCAGGGTTACAGCACAGGAAACTAAAGCCTCAAAACCCCTGGCTGTAAAAATCTGTGGGGGTTGCGGTGTTGGAAGAAATTCCCAGTCTCACAGAAGAGTCTGTTGGAGTGGCCCACAGGATCCTAGAATGTACACAAGTGCACCCAGGAATCAGCACTAGGGCAGCACCTGAAAGGTCACAATCCACTTGTGGAAAGCGATGAAAGAGACTGAAAGCAGGGTGAGAGCTGAGCAAGCGGCATCATCCTTCTCTGACCCCTCGCCACATACAGCACTACACCCAGCAAAATGGGATGCCTGACCTGGCAAATACCTAAGGCTCCACCCCTTACAATGTAACAGCTACATGGAGACAGAGAAATATGGCCCAAATGAAAGAACAGATCAAAACTTCAGAAAAAGAACTAAGTGACAAGGAGATAGCTAACCTATCAGATGTGGAGTTCAAAACACTGGTAATCAGGATCCTCACAGAAATGGTTGAGTACAGCTGCAAAATAAAGAAAGAAATGAAGGCTATAAAAAGTGAGATAAAGGAAATATATAGGGAGCCAACAGTGAAGGGAAGGAACTGGGACTCAATTCAATGGTTTGGAACCATAGGAAAAAATAAACATTCATTTATCCACCTTGAATTTATATTTATGTATAGTATAAGTTGGTGATTGAGTTTCATTTTTTTGCATGTAGCTGTCCGGATCTCCAAACACCATCTATTGAAGAGGCTATAGTTGTAACACCATAAAAGTCCTAGAGGAAAACACTGGCAGGAAAATCTCAGACATTCCACACAGCAATATCTTCACTGATATGGCCCCTAAAGCAAGGGACATAAAGGAAAGAATAAACAAATGGGACCTCATCAAATTAAAAAGCTTCTTCACGGCTAAAGAAAAGAGCATTAAAATGAAAAGAGAGCCAACCGTATGGGAAAACATATTTGCCAATGACACCTCAGATAAGGCCTTGATCTCCAAAATATATAAAGAACTCACCCAACTCCACTCTAGGAAGACAAAGAACCCAATTACAAAAATGGGCAAAAGACTTGAACACACACTTCTCCAAGGAGGACATATAAAGGGTCCAGAGACACATGAAAAGATGCTCAGCATCACTAGCCATCAGAGAGATGCAGATTAAAACCACAATGAGATACTACCTCACACCAGTCAGAATAGGCAACACAAACAAATCAACAAACAAGTTTTGGAGAGAATGCGGAGAAAAGGGAACCCTAGTTCACTGTAGGTGGGAATGCAGACTGGTTCAGCCACTGTGGAAAACAGCATGGAATTTCCTCAGAAAACTAAAAATGGAACTGCCTTTTGACTCAGCAATTCTGCTGCTGGGATTATACCCTAAGAGCCCAAAACACCAATCCAAAAGAACTTATGCACCTCAATGTTCATAGCAGCACAATTTACAGAAGCCAAGTGCTGGAAGCAACCTAAGTACCCATCAGCAAATGAGTAGATCAAAAAACCATGGTACATTTACCCAATGGAACTCTATGTAGCAGAGAGAAAGAAGGAGCTTATACCCTTTGCAACAGCGTAGATGGAACTGGAGAGCATTAGGCTAAGTGAAATAAGCCAGGCAAATGAGGGACAAATACCATATGATCTCACCTTTAACTGGAACATAATCAACAAAAGAAAAAAGCAAACAAAATATAACTAGAGTCACTGAAATTAAGAACAACCTAACAATAGCCAGAGGGGAGGGGGGAGGGGACAGTGAGAAGAAGAGTTTTCAGGAACTACTATAAAGGACACATGGACAAAACCAAGGGGGAGGGTAGAAGCAAGGGAGGGAGGTAGATTTGGAGGGGGTGAGGGGAGGAGTGGGGAGAAAATATGGACAACTATAATTGAACAACAATAAAATAATTTAAATTTAAAAAATAATGATATTTTATGTTCTCAAAAAAAAATTCAACCAGAAGAGAATGAAGAAACAAGAATTAAAAAACAAACGAGGAGAGGCTTAGGAACCTCCAGAACATCTTTAAACATTCCAACATCTGAATCATAGGGATGCCAGAAGAAGAGGAAGAGCAAGAAATCGAGAGATTTCTCAAAAGAGATCTTCAGGAAGGAAGGGCCTGGAAAGAAGTATTCCAAGTCATGAAAGGCAAGGACTTACATCCAAGATTACTCTATCCAGCAAAGTTTTCATTCAGAATGGAAGGTCAGATAAGTGCTTCCCAGATAAGGTCAACTTAAAGCAGTTCATCATCATCAAGCCCTATTATATGTAATGTTAAAAGGACTTATCTAAGAAAAAGAAGATCAAAACAATGAACAGTAAAATGACAACAAACTCAAAACTATCAACAACTGAACCTAAAGAAACAGAAACAATAACAAACTAAGCCAACACTAGAACAGGAACAGATCACAGATTCACAGAAAAGGAGATCACACAGAAGGTTATTAGTGGGGAAGGGGCAGGGGAGAATGGGGGGAAAAGATACAGGTAGTACGAGGCATAATTGACAGGTACAAAATAGGCAGGGGAATGTTAAGAATAGTATAGGAAATGGAGAAGTCAAAAATTTATATGTACAACCCAACTCATGGACATGAACTAAGGTGAGGATTACTGAAGGGGAATGGGTACAGAGAGGATGGGGGATAAAAGGGAGAAAAATGTGACAACTATAATAGCATAATCAATAAAATATACTTTAAAAGAAAAGCATGTCAACTAGGGAGTGTGAGGGACTTGGGGCGGTGTGGGCAGCTGTGGGCAGCCGTGGTGGTGCTTTCCTGCCGGACTCTGGTGGCCTTCACTGTCAACCAACAGCGGAAGCGCACAAGGCTGTCAAGCTGCGCTTTTGCCAAGGAATTCTTCCCAGGTAAAATCAATAAGAAAGAAGTTTTCACATTTCCGGAAGTTCGCCAAGATGAACTTCATTAAATCAATCAGTTTGTGGAGCCCAAAGAAAAATTTTTCACCGAGGGTAAAAAATCTCAAAGAAAACTTTAGAGAAGCAGAATAGCATAGGGCTTTTTGGGATGCAAGTCCCAAAAGAATATAGGGATCATTTTGGTTGGCAGTGAGGAGCGGAAGGCCAAATACCTGCCCAAATGGGCACCTGGAGAACACACTGCCACCTTAGGCCTGACGGAGCCAGCCAGTGGGTGTGATGCTGCCTCTACGCAGCCCAGGGTGACCTTTAGTGAAGATAAGAAGCACTACATCCTCAGTGGCACCAAGGTCTGGATCATCAATGGTGGACTGGCCAATATTCTTATCTTGTTTGCTAAGACCAAGGTTGTTGATTCTGACAGCTCTAGTAACAGACAAAATCACATCATTCATAGTAAAGAGAGACTTTGTTGGAGTCACTAACAGGAAGCCTAAAGGTAAGTTAAAGATCCCAGGCTCCAGCACTCATGGGGGTGGGGGGGGTGGGGTGTGTGTGTGTGTGTGTGTGTGTGTGTGTGTAAGAGAGACCCTTTAGCCCTATCCAAATGTCAAGATAAAATGAGATTTAAATACTTTTGATTGCACTTAAGCATTTTGGCAAAATCGAATTAAGACTGCCACAGTGGCTATTGTAAATAATGCTGCAATGAACATAGAAGTGCATATACGTTTGAATTAGTGTTCTCATTTTTGTGGATAAATACCCAGAAGTATAGTTGAAGGGTCGTATGATATATCTATTTTTAGTTTTTTGAGGAATCACCATTCTATATTCCCTAGGGGATGCAGCCCACCAAGAGGGTATCAGGGTTTCCTGTTCACATTCTCACCAACACATGTTATTTGTTAACTTTTTAACAATAGCTCTTCTGACTGGTGTAAGGTAGTATCTCTTTGTGGTTTTGAGTTGCAGTTCCCTGATGATTAATGATATTGACCATCTTTTCATATTTCTAATGTCCATCTGTATGTCCTCATTGGAGAAATATGTTTTCATGTCCTTTGCCCATTTTTCAATTGGATTATTTATTATTCGTTATTGAGTTTTATATTTTGGATATCAGCCACTTATCAGATATATCATTTGTGAATATATTCCCCCACTGCAATAGGTTGTCTTTTTGTTTTGTTGGTGCTTTCCTTCACCATACATAAGCTCTTGTTGGACATAGTCCCATTTGTTTATTTTTGCTTTTGTTTCTCTTGCTCAAGAATATAGGGAACCAGTCAGCATGGCAGTGGCGAATGTAGCTCAGCCCCAATTTGGAAAACCAGCAGGCGCAAGGCCACACACAGGAGCCAGGCATGCAGACCAGCTTTCCCATGGGCAACCAGGCCTGCATTGTACCTAGGCTGCTTTAAGGCTTGCTTTTGCTAAAACTCCCTCACTCTGAGTTAAGACTGCAGATATAAATGTATATCTCTGAAGCAACTCCCTAAAGTCTGTGCTAAGCCATCCCAAGGATGGAATGTAATCAGATCAATCACTTTTATCATTCCCTGCATGTGCAACATTTTTTTCCCTTCATTATCTGTAAGAAGTGATTGCTTAAAGTAAACCTAAGTATAATGCATGAGAACCTTCTTTGATGTAATGCTACTAGATCAATAAAAGCCTGTCCAGGCAGGGGTTGAGGTGCTCTGTCTCTCTCAGGGTGGCCATGCAGTCACTTTTTCTCCACAGGACTTCTGCAGTCCATGTGAATTTGTTCATTGCATCCACAAGACTGCAGGCAATGCTGGCCGGAGTCTGCATCACAAGGAGATGTATCATAAAAGATATTTAATGTATCATAAAGATAATTTATTTAAACTGCTGTCAATTAGTGTACTTCATATGTTTTCTTCTAGGAGTTTTATGGTTCCACACCTTATATTTAAGTTTTTTACCCATTTTGAGTTTATTTTGTATATGGCGTGAGAAAGTTCCATCTGTTTTGCAGGTATCTGTTCAGTTCTCCTAACACCACTTGTTAAAGAAACTGTCGTGACTCCATTGTGTATTTTTACCTCCTTTGTCACTGGTTAGTTAACCATATAAGTGTTTATCTGGGGGCTCTATATTCTGTTCCACTGATCAATTTGTCTGTTTTTGTGTCAGTACTATACTGTTTTGATTATTTTGGCACTGCAGTATAGCTTGAGACCAGAGAGCATATCGCCAATTTTGTCGTTCTTTCTCAAGATTGCTTTGGCTATTTGCTATCTTTTGTTGTTTCATGTAAAGTTTAGGATTATATGCTCTAGTTCTGAGAAGACTATGTGTGCACCACTACATTCACTGCAGCACTGTTTACAATAGCCAAGATATGGAGGCAACGTAAGTGTCCATCAATGGATGAAGGGGTAAAGATGTGATATGTATGTGATAGAATATTACATAGCAATAAATAAATGAAATCCTGCCATTTCTAACAACATGGATGGATCTAGAGGATATCATACTCAGTAAAATAAGTCAGGCAGAGAAAGACAAACACTATATGCTTTTACTTAATATGTGGAGTCTGAAAAACAAAACAAATAAACAAAGCAAAACAAAAAGTCTCATAGAAACAGAGACCAAAGGGCATTACCAGAAGGGAGAGGGTGGGGAATGGGTGAAAAGGGGAAGAATAATATAATCAATAATATTGTGACAGGTTTACACAAATAATTACTATTATTAGTGTGATGATTACATAGTAAGATGTGAAAACGTCAAATCACTCTATTGTACACCTGAAACTAATATAACCAATATAATATTGTATACCAACTATACTTACATAAAATTTTTTACAAAATGAATGTCTTCAACTTATTTGAAAATGAACCTCTCACTTTTCCTTAAAATCTAAATTTTCTACAATTTCTCTTTTATCCACAACCATTTCTGTGTAATTTTTCCTTATTATTCTCTTTTATCCACAACCATTTCTGTGTAATTTTTTCTCCTAAAATGAGGCATATCCTTTTCTCCTAGTACTCTCCCACATTAGTATCTTTCGCTCTTTCTTCTAAGCACAATATTTGAAGTCTTATGGTTAATTCTGTTCTCTGGAAGTTATCAACATGTTCTACTCCCTTTATTAGACTGTATCTTAACAGCTTATATACTTATTTAATTCCCACCCACCAAGAAAATGCTGTATTAATCTTTAAGTCAAAAATGCTGATTTCAAATGAATGAATACCCAATTCACACGCAGAAATGCTGCATCAAGCAAAAGGAGTTAGGAAAAAAAGAGTCAAAGATCAGTAGGAAATATGTACAGTAGGGCTTAATAATGTATTTCAAGAGATTTAAAACATACACACACAACTTTGAAAGGGTAAGAAGGGACCCTGACTTGTTTGGCTCAGTGTATTGGGCATCGTCCCACAAACTGATAGATCATCAGTTCAATTCATAGTCAGAGCACTTTCCCGGGTTGTGGGCCAGGTCACCAGTTGGGGGTGTGTGAGAAGCAAAGGATAGATGTTTCTCTCACACATCAATGTTTCTCTCCCTTTCTCCCTCCCTCCCCTCTCTAAAAATAAATAAAATCTTTAAAAATAAATAAAAAGGAGGAGACTTCCAGTCAAGATGGCAGCCTAGGTAAATGCTGTGCTCTCCCCCTCCCACAAACACATCAGAATTCCAACTAAATACAGAACAACCACCCTTGAGAACTGCCAGAAGTCCAGCTGAACAAAAGTTCTGTAGAGAAGAAGCTATGTGGAAGACAGGTAGGAGTGGTAAAGATGCCAAACTGGCTGATTCCAAACCAACCTGTGGCAGTTAATAATAGGTGCAATATCTCAGCTATGGAGGTCCACCCCTGAGGAACAAAGGTCCCAGCTCCACACCAACCTCCCCAGCCCAGGTTTCCAGTGCCAGGAAGAAAAGTCCCCATACCATCTGTCTGTGAAATTCAGAGGAGATTATGGCTGACTGAGAAGGAGGGCTTCTGGAGACCTAGGCATTCTTCTAAAGGGCCCATGCAAAACCCACTCAGACTCACTCATTCTGAGCTCCAGCACAGGGACAGGAGGTCACAAAGTGCTGAGGACATAGGGGAAGAACTAAATTGTCTAGCTTCATGGTGAGGGCTGGAGGGCAGCTTTCTCTGAGACAGAGTGCTGGCAGAAGCCATTGTTCCTTAGTTGACCCCTCCCCCCACCCAGGCTACAGGCTCAGGTGGTTGCCATACCTGAGTCTCATCAACCTACTAATACCGCTCACCCCATCCTGGTGATTCCCTGAGACCCCATCATACACAACTTATAAACCCATTCAAGTCACATACAGTGGCTTTTCCATATCAATGGGCTGTCTTACCTCACACTGTGGACTTTCCTAAAATCTCTCATATCATCACAAACCCCAAACAAGCAGCATCTGGCCAGGACAGGCCCTGTACCTCTTGCTAAATGGCTCTAAGACCAACACTAATGGCAGCCAGCCTCACTTCACAGCTTAACTTCTCCCAGGCACCTCCAAACCCAGCATAAACAGAAACAATCTGCATATCACTTGGTACTAGGTAGCCCCAAGAAAAGCACAGGCAGTGGCTGACTTTGGGCTGCACCAGAAACCCTCTCAAGAAGCCCCCAAACCAATACACCTGATGGCCAGCTTCAGACCACACCAGAGCAGAACCCAGCAACCTCCACAAACAACATATCCAAAGTGCAGACTCGAAAGGCACCAAAGCCCCACTAATGCAACACCTGCTTCATGGTTTCAGCCCTTGCACAGAAGCTCCCCTGCTGTAGTCACAGCCAGTCCTCAAGCCAATCAGCCTGAAGGTCAATTCCTCCCACTGACATGCCAACAGCAATCAAGTCTCAACTACAAGAGAACACACATATGTCTCACAATAGGAACACACCTAAAGCACCTGGCTGAGGTGGCCAAGGAGAGTGTGCCACTGGCCCCACAGGACACCTACTATATAAACGCACTCTACTAAAACTGGGAGTTGCAGCAGTTCCACCTAATACTTAGAAACAAACACGGGAAGGCAACCCAAATGAGGACAGAAAAAAAACATGTCCCAAATGAAAGAAGAGAGCAAAACTCCAGAAAAAGAACTAAGCAAAATGGAGACAAGCAATCTACCAGATGCAGAGTTAAAAGGATGCTCAGTGAACAACAGTGAGAAAGTCAATAAAAAGGGAGATAGAAAACATAAAAAAGAACCAGTCATAAATGAAGATTACAATAACTGAAATGAAGAATATATAACAGGGAATCAACAGTAGATTAGATAAAGCAGAGGAGCAAATCAGAGATTTTTAAAGATAACAGAAAATACCAAATCAGAAAGCAAAAACATAAAAAAAATGAGTCAACTTTAAAAGGCTTCTGGTATAATATCAAGCATGCAAACATTCACACCATAGGGGTACCAGAGGAAAAGACAAAGAGCAAGGAATGGAAAACGTATTTGAAGAACTAATTACAGTAAACTTCCATAACATGGTGAAGGAAATAGATATACAAGCCGAGGAAGTGCAGAGTCCCAAACGAGGTGAACCCAAAGAAGCCCACATCAAGACACGTCATAATTAAAATGACAAAATTAAAAGACAGAGAATCTTAAAAGCAGCAAGAGAAAAGCAGTTATCTACTACGGAGCTGCCATAAGACTGCTGGCTGATTTCTTTACATAAATTTTGCAAGTTAGAAGAATTGGCATAAAATATTCAAAGTGATAAAAAGCAAGGATCTTCAATGAAGATTATTCTAATCCTCATGGCTATAATTTAGAATCAAAGGACAGATAAAGAGTTTCCCAGACAAGAAAATGCTAAAAAAATTCATCACCACAAAACCAGTATTATAAGAAAGGTCAAGGAACTTATTTTTTAAAAAAGGGGAAAAAGATTAAAAATATGAATAATAAAATGGCAATAACTACATACTTATCAATAATTACTTTAAATGTGAATGGATTAAATGTTTCAGTCAAAATACAGAGAGTGGCTGAATGGTTAAGAAAACAAGAGCCACATATACGAGTATGCTGCCAACAAAAGAACCACTTCAGATCAAGACACACATAAACTGAAAGTAAAGAGATGAAAAAATATTTCATAAAATAGGAATACAAAAAGCTGAGTATTGATACTTTTATCAGACAAAAATAGGCTTTAAAACAAAGACTATAACAAGAGACAAATAAGAAACCAGCAATTTTACTTCTGGGTATTTATCTGAAGAAACCCAAACACTAATTTGAAAAGACATTTGAACCATATGCTCATTGCAGTATTATTTATAGTATCTAAGTGTCCATCGATAGACAAATGGATTAAGAAGAGGTGGTACATATACACAATATTCTAACCCATAAAAAAGAATGAAATCTTGCCATCTGCAACAGCATGGATGGATCTAGAGGGTATTATGCTAAGTAAAATAAGTCTGACAAAGGCAAAAACCATATGATTTCATTTCTGTGTGGAATCTAAATACAAAATAAGCAAACAACACAGAAACAAACTCATACATAAAGAGAATATTCTGATGATTGCTAAATGGAGGGGGATTATTAGAGTGAGTGAAAAGGGGGAAGAAATTAAGATGTGCAAATTGCCAGTTTAAAAACACTACAGGGACTTCCGGCCAAGATGGAGGTGTAGGTAGACACACTGTGCCTCCTCGCACAATGAAAAGAAGGACAACAACAAATTTAAAAACAAAAAACAGTCCTTGCTGGAGTAGTTCATTGGACTGAGTGCGGCCTTGTGAACAAAAGTGTTGCTGCTTTCATTCCCAGTGAGGGCACATGCCTGGGTTGTGGACCAGGTCCCTGGTGGGGGATGCGCGGGAGGCAATCACACATTGATGTTTCTCTCACTCTACTTCTCCCTCCTTTTCCCTCTCTCTAAAAATAAATGAATCTTTAAAAAAAAAAAAACCAGAACTGCCAGAAAATCAAACTATATGGAAGTCTGACAACCAAGGAGTTAAAGAAGAAACATCTATCCAGACGAGTAGGAGGGACAAAGACGGATAGCTGGGCAGAGAGGACTCACAGCAAGGCAGCAGCTGGTGGACTAGGACAAGGCTGCAGCTGGCGGACGGATGATCCCACATTTGCGTGCAGATAACCCCAGAGGAACAACTGGGAGTGAGACAGATGACACAACCCAGGGTTCCAGCACAAGGAAATAAAGCCTCAAAGCTTCTGACTGAAAACACCTGTGGGGGTTGAGGCAGCAGTGGGAGAAACTCGCATCCTCACATGAAAGTTCACTGAAGAGACCCACAGCGTCCAAAACATACACAAACACACCCAACCAGGAATCAGCATCATAAAGGCCCAATTTAATTGTCAGTAGCAGGAGAAGTGACTAAAAACCAGCACACAGCGTAAGTGCCATTGTTTCCTCTCAGACCCCTCCCCCACATACAGCATCACAATGCAAGGTGGGATGCCCCGCCCTGCTAAACACCTAAGGCTCCGACCCTTACTTACTTAACAGGTGCTCCAAGACAAAAAAAATGGCCCAAATGAAAGAACAGATCAAAGCTCCAGAAAAAGTACAACTAAGCAACACAGAGAAACCCAACCTATCAGATGCACAGTCCAAAACACTGGTAATCAGGATGCTCACAGAATTGCTTGAGTATGGTTGCAAAATAGAGGAAAAAATGAAGGCTATACAAAGTGAAATAAAGGAAAATGTACAGGGAACCAACAGTGACGGGAAGGAAACTAGGACTCAAATCAATGGTGTGGACCAGAAGGAAGAAACATTCAACCAGAACAGAATGAAGAAACAAGAATTTAAAAAAATGAGGAGAGGCTTAGGAACCTCCAGGACATCTTTAAATGTCCCAACATCCGAATTATAGGGGTACCGGAAGGGGAAGAAGAAGAGCAACAAGTGGAAAACTTACTTGAACAAATAATAAAGGAGAATTTCCCCATTCTGGCAAAGGAAATAGAATTCCAGGAAGTCCAGGAAGCTCAGAGAGTCCCAAAGAAGTTGGATATAAGAAGGAACACACCAAGGCACATCAAAATTACATTACCCAAAATGAAAGATAAGGAGAATCTTAAATCAGCAAGAGAAAAGGAGACACTTACCTCCAAAGGAGTTCCCATAAGACTATCAGCTGATTTCTCAAAGAAACCTTGCAGGCAAGAAGGGGCTGGAAAGAAGTATTCCACGTCTTGAAAGGCAAGATCCTATATCCAAGATTACTCTATCCAGCAAAGCTATCACTTAGAATGGAAGGGCAGATAAAGTGCTTCTCAAATACAAGTTAAAGGAGTTCATCATCACCAGGACCTTATCATACCAAATGTTAAAGGAACTTATTTAAGAAAAAGATGATAAAAAATATGAACAGTAAAATGACAGCAAGCTCACAGTTATTAACAACCAAACCTAAAACAAAAACAAAAACAAACTAAGCAAACAGCTAGAACAGGAACAGAATCACAGAAATGGAAATCACAGAGAGGGTCACCAGTGGGGGAGTGGGAGGGGGAGAGATGGGGAAAGGTAGAGAGAATAAGTAACATAAATGGTAGGTAGAAAATAGACAGGGGGAGGTTAAGAATAGTATAGGAAATGTAGACACCAAAGAACTTACATGTATGATACATGGACATGAACTTAAGGGTGGAAATGCGGGTGGGATGGGGTCTGCAGGGTGGAGGGGAATAAAGGAGAA
The DNA here is from genome assembly GCA_004027475.1 of Anoura caudifer. Lineage (NCBI taxonomy): Eukaryota > Metazoa > Chordata > Mammalia > Chiroptera > Phyllostomidae > Anoura > Anoura caudifer. The sequence continues at coordinate 61,074 of PVKU01007872.1, forward strand.
AAATGGGACAACCATAATAGCATAATCAATAAAATATATTTTTAAAAATACTCAGGGGTGTGAAGTACATTACAGGGAATATAGCCAATAATTTTATAATAACTATGGACTTTGGCCAAGATAGAGGCATAGGCAGGCACACTGTGCCTCCTTGTACAACCAAAATAAGGACAACAAAAATTTAGAAACAAAAAAACCCAGAACTGACAGAAAATTGAACTGTTTGGAAGTCCAACAACCAAGGAGTTAAAATAGACATATTCATCCAGACCCATAGGAGGGGAGGAGTCAGGCAGCCAGGTGGAAAGGGGTTGCAGAAAAAAAAAAAAAAAAGCGGTGGGTGGCACACTCTAGGAGTGCAAGACAGGAGTAGGTGGACCCCAGGCATGGGGTAATAAAGGGCACACCCAGCAAGGCAGCGGATTGTGGAGGGGCACGGTGCATAAGGTGGCTAGCGGACCATGGAGTCCCACATTCACACACAGTTAAACCAGGCAAAACTGGGGAGCAAGTCAGACTGAGTAACCCAAGGTCCCAGTGCTGGGAAATAAAGCCTCAAAACACTGATTGAAAACACCTGTGGGGTTGAGCTGCCAGGATAAGAGAGACTCCCAGCCTCACGGGAGAGTTCAATGGAGACACCCACAGGATTGTACACATACACATACACAAGCCCACCCACATGGAAATTAGCACCAGAAGGATCCAGTTTGCTTGGGGGAAGCAGTGGAAGGGACTGAAATCCGGCAGAGAGTGGAGCAAGCACCATTCTTCCCTCTCTGACACCTGCCCTACATACAGCATCACAACCCAGCAACTGGGTTGACCTGCCCTGCTGAACATCTAAGGCTCAGCCCTTCACTACATAACAGGCGCGACAAGACAAAATAATAATAATAATAATAAAAAAGGCCCAAACAGAAGAAAAGATCAAAGCCCCAGAACAAATACAACTAAGCAATGAAGAGATAGCCAACCTACCAGATGCACAGTTCAAAACACTGGTGATCAGGATGCTGACAGAATTGGTTGAATTTGGTCGCAAATTAGATGGAAAAATGAAGGCTACACTAAGTGAAATAGAGGAAAACACACAGGGAACCAATAGTGATGGGAGGAAAACTGGGACTCAAATCAATGGAGTGGACCAGATGGAAGAAACAAACATCCAATCAGAGAAGAATGAAGAAACAAGAAATCAAAAATAGGAGGAGAGGTTTAGGAACCTCCAGGACATCTTTAAATGTCCCAACATCCGAATTATAGGGGTACCAGAAGGGGAAGAAGAGCAACAAGTGGAAAACTTACTTGAACAAATAATAAAGGAGAACTTCCCCAATCTGACAAAGGAAATAGAATTCCAAGAAGTCCAGGAAGCTCAGAGAGTCCCAAAGAATGTGGACCCAAGGAGGAACACACCAAGGCACATCATAATTACATTACCCAAGATTGAAATGAAGGAGAGAATTCTAGAAGCAGCAAGGGATAAGTGGTCAGTCACCTACAAAGGAGTTCCCATCAGACTGTCAGCTGATTTCTCAAAAGAGACCTTACAGGCAAGAAGGGTCTGGAAAGAAGTATTCCAAGTCATGCAAGTCAAGGACCTACATCCAAGATTGCTCTATCCAGCAAAGCTGTCATTTAGAATGGAAGGGCAGATAAAGTGCTTCTCAGACAAGGTCAAGTTAAAGGAGTTCATCATCATCAAGCCCTTATGATATGAAATGTTAAAGGGACTTATCTAAGAAAAAGAAGATAAAAAACATGTATAGGAAAATGACAGCAAACTCACAATTATTAACAACCACACCTAAAACAAAAACAAACTAAGCAAACAGCTAGAACAGGAACAGAACCACAGAAACGGAGATCACATGGAGGGTTAGCAACAGGGGAGTGGAAGGAGGAGAGAGGGGGGAAAAGGTACAGAGAATAAGTAGCATAGACAGTGGGTAGAAAATAGACAGGGGGAAAGTAAGAATAGTGTGGGAAAAGTAGAAGCTAAAGACCTTATAAGTATGACACATGGACATAACTAAAGGGGGTGAATGTGGTTGGGAGGGGGTGTGTAGGGTGGAGGGGAATGAAGGGAAAATGGGACAACTGTAATAGCATAATCAATAAAATATATTTTAAAAAATATTATAATAATCTCGAGCCTCCTGTACCCTGGTCATTGGTAGTGCAGGGAGAGAATTGCTGAAAGGCGTTTGTCATGTTTGGAGGGCCCAGCTGGCCCTTCCAGTCCCTGGAGCTTTCACACACGGGCCAAAAAAAAAAAAATTATAATAAATACGTAAGATGTCAGACGGGTACTAGACTTATCACTTCCAAAGTTAAAGTTATATTAATGTCTAATCACTATATTTTATACCTGAAATATAATATTGTACATCAACTGTGATTGAAAAATAATTTTTTAAAAATACATAATAAAATAAAAGGGAAAGAAGTAGATTCAAGTTATATGAAACAGGATATCTCCTCAAGAGAAAAAAAGGGCTTTAAAATGGGAGGGAATGAAGGCAGATGAGTAGCACAGAGAGCACTTTTCTCCATATTATCTTTGGCCTTTTCTCCACAACTCTCGGATGGGACTACAAGGGAGAGATTCTTCAATCATTACCTTTAACATTCTGCCTCCCACACCAGCTGGATTCTTTTTTTTTTTTTTTTTAATTATTTATTTTTTAGAGAGAGTGTAAGGGACAGAGAAAGAAGGGTAAAGAAACCTCAATGTGCAAGAGATACATCAACTGGTTGCCTCTCGCATGCCCTCAGCTGGGGACCTGGCCTGCAACCCAGGCATGTGCCCTGACTGGGAAATGAACCAGTGATCTTTCAGTTCACAGGCTGGCACTCAATCCACTGAGCAACACCAGCCAGGGTGGTGGGTTCTTAACTGGAGTGCCCTTCCCTAGTTAAATGCTTACTCACCTGGGCACCATCCTCCCGCCATGTTCCTTTGCATCCAGGGCTCTTTCCCTTGCTCCAATAAGGAAATAACATCAGGCTTAGAAATAGAGAGTCCTGTTTACAAGAAAAAATAAGACATAACTATGCTATTGCTGAATTCAAACCTAGTTCTCAAGAAAATAGGCAACTATATAAAAAGTAAGTTATAAAGTTCTAAAGAATGGAGAAGATAAAGGGATTACAAAGAGCTGCCCATATCCTAATCTGCAAGGCACAAAATAATTCCCTAGGAAATAGAAATGAAGCCAGACAATTGAAAGATACACCCAAAATTCACAAGACATTTGGGGATAAATAACCTTACCTATTAAGACCAGGTTGCTGTAGTTCTCCATCATCACATCTCTGTACAAGTCTCTCTGAGAAGGGTCCAGATAGTCCCACTCCTCCTGTGAGAAGTCTATAGCCACATCCCTGAAAGTCACCAACCACTGAAATGACAAAACTATACTGTACTGTTGAAGTTAAAGGAGGCCTTCCCCAAATGAGAATACAAGAAGTCAGCAGTCTGTAATTAGAAGAGGGCTTTCACCAATACCACTTTAGTCATAAAGACAGAAAAAGAAATCATTGGAGATAATCCAGCAGAAATTCATGAGTATTTATCAGCATTTGAGAATTCCATTGGTGCTGCAGATAACATGCTGAAGATCAAGATGTCTGTTTTTAGAAATGAGTTGTTGCAGAAGTTGGGCCCACTTGAACATGTAATAGTGGATGTAGTTTCTGCTTACACAACAAATTCGATGTTTTGGGTTTATTTGGCAACTCAGGGAGTTAATCCTAAGGAACATCCAGTAAAGCAAGAATTGGAAAGAATCAGAGTATACATGAAGGGGGTCAAGAAAATAAAGGCAAGAAAAAGGCTGCACCTCTCACCAGGTGGCTCACTTGGTTGGAGCATCGTCCCATACACCAAGTTTGTGGGTCTGATCCTTGGTCAGGGTGCAAATGGGAGGCAACCAATTGCTGTTTCTCTCTCACATCAATGTATCCCTCTCTCCCTCCCTCTCTAAAATCAATAATATCATCCTTGGGTGAAGATTTTTAAAAGTACTATGTTGCATATATGAAAGTTGCTAAGAGTGTAAGTAGATCCTAAAAGTTTTCATCACAAGAAAAAAACTTTTATCTATGTACAATGACAGATATTAACTAGTTATTGTGGTAATTATCATAGATCAAAATAGCTAATCATTATGTTAAACACCTGAAACTACATGTCAATTATACCTCAATAAAAATTAGTTTTTAAAAAAGACATTATATTTCAGGAGAGAAGAAATAACTCACTTGGAGCATGCCTTTTAAAATTTTTACGCTGAGTTGTACATTCCTAAATTCCTCTTTTGGAAAAGTACAGCATCCCAAGAAAGCAGCTGGAATAACAAAAAAATAACTCCCAGATATACCCCAAATAACTCCTCTTTCAATTTACTTACCATGCTGCCTACCCCTACTCCTCCCAGACACATACATATGCTCTCTCTGATGGAAACTAAAAGGGATGTATACAAATTCCAGCACTTCCCTAAGGTTGTGAAAGACCAAGAACATCAGGATGGATTCAGGGCAGATATACTCCAGCACCAGAAGGGCCCAGGTACCTCTGCAGGAGGGATTCAGGCAGACAATTACACTAATCTAAACATGTTGGTCTGAACCTCAGGTGGGTATAATAACAACATGGCTCCATAGTTCCCCCTTTGTAGGTACACCCAGTTTTCCTCAAGCCAGGTACCCAAGTTACAGCTTAAGTCAAAGATGGAGTCCTCAAGCTAGAAACCCAAAGACTTACACATGTTCCATACTTAGACAAAGACTTTCAGAGGCTTCCAGTATACACCAGGCTCAAGATATAAAAATCTCTGGGCTTCTGTCTGACTATATTATGAACCACCAATTCTAAGACAGGGCTGCCCAACCCATGCCAGAGACCACAAGGCCTTGATACCCGCCCCCACAAACTACTGGGTTAACCAAGAAGTCTGTTTGTTTTTTTCCATAAGATGGCTCTAGTAGCATTTCGCTGTCTTTAACTTCATTCAAAACAATTTTGTTAGATTGTATTTCAACAGCTGTCATATTAGCATGCATTCTTAAAAAAACATCAAAATTGGTGAATTTTTTGTGTAGCCATTTTAATGTTTAAGATGAAAGAAAATACACAACATTTTCACTATATTCTGCTTTATTATTTCAAGAAAGGTGAAACGCAACTGAAACACAAAAAAAGATTTGTGCAGTGCATGGAGAAGGTGGTATAACTGATTGAACGTGTCAAAAGTGGTTTGTGAAGTTTCCTGCTGGTGATTTCTCACTGGACAATGCTCCATGGCCAGGTAGACCAGTTGAAGTCGATATCGATCCAAACGAGCCATTGATTGAGAACAATCAACATCACACCACACAGGAGATAGCCAACATACTCAAAATAACCAAATCAATAACGTTATTGATGAAAGTGAAAAATGTGTCTTTAAAATTTCATGGAAAAAACTAAACAGACTTTTTGGTCAACCCAATGAATAGGAAACAAGACAAGAATTTAGTTACACTCTTGTATATAGCCCATGATGGGTAGGTAGTATGAATAAGAAAAACTTTGCATGCTAAGATACTGACATTTAAGTTAAAATAGCACGGCTTAGCCTAGTCTGCTACTGCCACACTAATAATTCTAAATTCCTTGTCAATCCCCTCACCATCCTTGGAACACCAGAGATATACTTAAGACTTAGTTGTAGATGGCAGATACAAATATATATGATATGCAAATCAAAACCAAAATGAGATATCACCTCACATCTATTAGAATGGCTATTATCAAAAATAATGAGGATTGCCCTGGCTGGTGTGGCTCAGTGGATTGAGTGCCAGCCAGCGATCCAAAGGGTACCCAGTTCGATTCCTCAATCAGGGCACATGCCTGGATTACGGGCAAGGTCCCTGGTGACAGGTGTGCGAGAGGCCACCGACTGAGTATTTCTCACACATTGATGTTTCTCTCCGGCTCTTTCTCCCTCCTTTCCCTCTCTCTAAAAGTACATAAATAAAATCTTAAAAAAAAAATAATGAGTGTTGGCAAGGATGTGGAAAATGGGAACACTTGTGCATTACTGATGAGAATGTAAATTGGTACAGCCACAATGTAAAACAGTATAAAGTTTCTTCAAAAAATTTAAAATAGATGATATTCTACCATATGATCCAGCAATTCCACTTCAGTATATTTATTTGAAAAAATCAAAAACACTAATTTGAAAAGATATCTGCACCCCATGTTCACTGCTGTATTATTTCTGAGAGCCAAGACATGGAAGCAACTTAAGTGTCCATCAGTGAATGAATAGACATATGTATAAAAAAGGAAATCCTGACATTTGCAACAACATGGATGGACCTTGAACACATTATGCTAAGTGAAATAAGTCAGACAAAGAAAGACAAACACCATACAATCTCACTTACATGTGGAATTTAAAGAAATAAAACAGACTTCCAGCCAAGATGGAGGCGTACGTGGACGCACTATACTTCCTCACACAACCAAAATTAAGGACAACAAAGATTTAGAAACAAGAAAACAACCAGAACTGATAGAAAATTGAACTGTACGGAAGTCCAACAACCATTCATCCAGACTGGTAACAGGGGTGGAGTCACGGCAGGAAAAAGTGGAGGCTGGCAGACCCGAGCACGTAGGCGGCAGCAGCTGGCAGATCCCAGGAGTGCAGGCCACGGCCAGCAGACCCCAGGTGCACAGGCGGCGGCTAGCAGAACTCAGGCACACGGTGGCAACTGTGCAGACCCATTGAGGCCACGCAAGGTGACTGGCTGACCAGGTGGTCCCCGTTCACATACAGATAATCCAGGCAAAGGGGAGGTGGCAGAAGGGACTGGAATCTGAGAGAGAGCAGAGCAAGCGCCATTGTTCCTGGACCCTGTCCCTACATACAGCATCACTACCCAGCAACTGGGCTGCCCCGCCCTGGGGAACACCTAAGGCTCCATCCCTCACTATGTAACAGCCCCGACCAGAGAAAAAAAACCAAAAACCAAAAACCAAAAATGGCTCAAACCAGAGAACAAATCAAAGCCCCAGAGCCAATTCATCTAAGCAACCAAGACATAGCCAACCTATCAGATGCACAGTTCAAAGCCCTGGTGATCAGGATGCTCACAGAATTGGTTGATTTTGCTCACAAATTAGATGAACAAATGAAGGCTACACTAAGTGAAATGAAGGAAAATGCAGAGGGAACCAATAGAGATGGGAGGAAAACTGGGACTCAAATCAATGGAGTGGACCAGAAGGAAGAAAGAAACAACCAAACAGAAAACAAGGAAGAAACAAGAATTCAAAAGAATGACGAGAGGCTTAGGAACCTCCAGGACATCTTTAAATGTCCCAACATCCGAATTATAGGTGTACCAGAAGGGGAAGAAGAAGAGCAACAAGTGGAAAACTTATTTCAACAAACAATAAAGGAGAACCTCCCCAATTTGGCAAAGGAAATAGACCACTAGGAAGTCCAGGAAGCTCAGAGAGTCCCAAAGAATGTGGACCCAAGGAGGAACACACCAAGGCACATCATCATTATATTAGCCAAGATTAAAATGAAGGAGAGAATTCTAGAAGCAGCAAGGGATAAGGGCACAGTTACCTACAAAGGAGTTCCCATCAGACAGTCAGATGATTTCTCAAAAGAGACCTTACAGGCAAGAAGAGGCTGGAAAGAAGTATTTGAAGTTTTGAAAGACAAGGACCTCCATCCAAGATTGCTCTATCCAGCAAAGCCGTCATTTAGAATGGAAGGGCAAATAAAGTGCTTCTCAGATAAGGTCAAGATAAAGGAGTTCATCATCACCAAGCCCTTATTACATGAAATGTTAAAGGGACTTATCTAAGAAAACGAAGATAAAAAATATGACAGTAAAGACAGCAAACTAAGACATTAACAACCACACCTAAAACAAAAGCAAAGTAAGCAAACACCTAGGACAGGAGCAGAAACACAGAAATGGAGATCACATGGAGGGTTAGCAACAGGGGAGTGGGAGGAGTAGAGAGGGGGAAAAGGTACAGAGACTAAGTAGCACAGATGGTGGGTAGAACATAGACGGGAGAGGGCAAGAATAGTATGGGAAAAGTAGAAGCTAAAGAACTTATGACACATGGACATGAATTAAAGGGGGGGAATGTGGGTGGGAGGGGGTGTGCAGGGTGGAGGGGAATGATGGGGGAGAAATGGGACAACTATAATAGCATAATCAATAAAATATATTTAAAAATAAGGAAAACAAAAAATGCATAAATACAGAGAATAGATTGGTGATTGTGATGGTGATTGTGAAAGGTTAAGAGGGTGGAGAGTGGACAAAATGTGTGAAGGTGGTCAAAAAGTACAAACTTCCAGTTATAAAATAAATAAGTCCTAGGGATGTAATGTAAAGCACAGTGACTTAAATAATACTGTATATTTGAAAGTTGCTAAGAGAATAGATCTTAAACGTTCTCATCACATGAAAAAAATTGTAGCTATCTATAGTAATAGACAGTAACTAGACTCATTGAGGTAACCATTTCACAATATATACAAATGTTGAAATTAATGTTGTATGTCAAATTATACGTCCATAAAAATAACAATAGCTATGGAGAAAAGTAAAATAGAACAGGGGCAATAGAAAGTGTGTTGGTTGAGATGCTGTGCTATATAGGGTAGTCAAGGAATGTTTCTCCAATTTGGAGACAGATGAGGAAAGTCTTGAAGTTAAGGAGTAAATGATGCAAATATCAGGAGTACGAAAATCCCTAGCAGGGCAATCATCAAGTTCAAATGCATAGGGGACAGAATTGAATGTCAAAAATATTACAGAACATAAAAGTCAGAGAAGTAACAGAGACAGATTACATATGGGTATGTTAAACCACTACAGAAACTTTGCTCTTTATTCTGAGTAAGATAGAAGGCCACAGAAAGTTTTAAGTCAGGGAATAACATAATCTAACTTAAATTTTGGGAAAATCACCCTGGCTACTCTGTTAAAAAAAAGAAGGCAGGTCATGAAGGAAGTAGAGAGATCAGTTAAGTCTATTGCAACACACCAAATGAAAGAAGACTGTGGCCTAGACATAGATCAAATGAACTGTCACATGTAAGGCTTCCAAATTCTGAGTTCCCCTCACTTACCTGGGCATAGGCTTATCACCTTTCTCTCCACTATCTGGAACTACCCTTGTTTCCAATAATAAATAAGTCTAGCTACAACTCAAACTATAAATTTTTATAACCTAATTAATTACTGTGTGAAGTTTAGAATGTCAAATATTGCCTGTGTACATGCTGTCCACTTACAACATTTTGATTACCTTATCTTTCCTCTCATTGCTCCTTCCCTATTTCCACCCCTACCAGAGCAATATGGAACCACAGGCCCCTGGAGAAGAAAATTTTTGCCATCTCAGAGGAGGGAAGTATTCATGGATGTAGTCATAATCTGCTAGGTGGAGGACAAAAGACTAAATCCTGTTCAGAGGGAGTTTTTCAAGGATGTGATACAAGAGAAGGAAAGAAACCTAGTTTTGCTCATTGAGTGTTCATAATCTGCCTTTTATGACATCTTTTTGTCATGTGAATCTCAAAGGAGTGTCTGAAAAGCTTAACTCTAAGAACTGCTTTGCAATTTACTGAGCTGCAAATTGTGTTCCAAAGCTTTGTCATTCTGAAGACCTCAAACTCCCTTGGCCCTTTTACAAATACTTGTCTTCCTAAAAAAAAAAAATAGGGAGGTAGATTTAAATAATAATTTCTTGACTATTTCTATTTATTTTAGTGTTGCTTAATGTTAGTCATAATAAAAATGCATATGCTATATCACAAATGTAGTTTTAATTAGCTGTATAAAATGCCATCTTATAGTGGGGTTTACTTAAAATTTCCCTATTTATGAAAACTAATTTTAGATACTATTATCTTAAGTCTTGTCCCAACATGTTATAGTCTCTATCCATGGTTCTACCTTTTTTATAACCCTTAATGAATATCATTACAATCTTCCTTCCCTTTAGAAATCCAATGATGGAGTCCAAGGATTCCAGGCTGAGAACCCCAAGAGGACCATTTGAGTATTTAATTCCAAATAGACCTGAAAATTGATTCAGGGCTTACTCACAGATTACCTGGCAAATCCTTGGTGCTATTGGTAAAGAACTCTTTGATCAATCCCCTAATCTCATTCATACTGCAAAAATAATGCCAAAGTGAAATATCCTGTCACCTACTTGAACTGACACTAACGAACACCATCCCATAAGTTCAATGGCTTTCAATAACAGGACTGTGATGTGTGATGTTACATGCGCACTAATCTTATTTTCAACAATTCAATTATTATGATAAGACTTTTATATTTGCCTCTTAGAGATCTGGCACACAGGAGAAACTGTCACAATAAAACTACAATGAAAGGGATAGATAGGAAACTGGGTTTTGGTTCTAATCCCAAGGTCCCCCGTTATGTATCTAAATGGGAAGTAGTAAGGACAAGGTCTACTAATTAGGCTTTAATTACAGGGAATTGCCAGAAGAGAAAAAAAATTATGACCTGAAAAACAAGAAAGATCTCAGGGAAGAAAGAAAAACCCCAAAGCACCTTGATCTTGGTCTTTGAATGTTCAATAACCATTCTTTCTTCTTCCTCTTCGTGACAGAACTGTGGAAAGAAAAAATTGATGAGACACTTGGCTTTTCAATCTCACACTTCTTCTAACCCCTTCTACCCACATATACATACAGAGGAAGATCAGGGAAAACTGAACAGTACAACCCAATGTACTTACAAGATGAGGCAGCCTCCTAGGTAAAGAAAGTGGTGAAGTCACACTCACACGGTCCCAACCCTTCATCCCCCATGTGTACCATGTGTACCATAGGTACATAGTGCTGTACCTAGTTTCCTGGCTATTTAGAATCCCATATGAGCACGTAGGGGACTCACAAAATCCCAATCCCACTACCATAGGCTTCCCCACATCCACCTACCTACTCAGTGCCCCACAGCCAATCACAATCTCACACAAATACAGACACAAGGGGTCACACTACTTGCACCTGCACAGTCACAGGCGCCTAATACCACACAGTCACAGACTTCCGGCTCCCACACACAGTGCGCTGCACAATCACACACCCAACACAGGGACACACAGTCCCAACAGCACGTTCACCGTCCCTCTACATCCCCGTGCACAATGGCGCAGTCATGCAGTCACTATCACATTTCCACTGTGGGAATACACAGCCACATCACTCCATTCCATCACCCAGAGACTATGCTATCACCACATACAGTCACAATCACATACCACAAAGACAGTAATAATCTCAGTCTCTCAAACACAACGATCTCCTCTCGTCAGCTCCCTTCGGGCACGAAAGAACCGACCCGTCAGCCAGCTCCAGACACTAAAGGCCGGGACGCGGACTCCTCGCCCTAGTTCTACCCTAGTTCCGGTCTAGTGCAAACTGGGCAAGTGGCACCGGGATCCAAAGGCTCCGGAGGAGGTAAGACCTCGGAGCCAACCGCCCGCCACTCTGCCGAAAGCCCGCGGAACCTCGCGCCAGCCTGCAGAGTCCTCTGGGAAATGTAGTCCAGAGGCGGACCACAGCGCAACCCCCACCCCCCACCCCCGCCCCCAATCCCGCCCGGCCATTCCTCCTCATCAAATCCGACAGCAAGGACCCCGACGAAGATGGCGCGGGTCAGCCGATAGAGTTGCCCGTCTTACTCGTCGCAGGCAGCCTGATTATCGCCGCTACGGAAGGGACGAGGCAGCCAGATCGCGGCAGAAGTACCTTCGAGCCGCAGATCCTATGGGAAATGTAGTCCGAGCAAAAAAGCAGCCGCCGGAATGCAAGCTGATTCCGGTCGGTGAGCCCTAAGCCTGGTTTACACAGTCCAAGTTCCAACATTACAAAGAAGCATATAGAAGGTTCAGTAAGGGACTGAAAGGCAATAAGTAAACAGCCAGCAATGATCATCTTAGGAGTTTCCTTCACCTCTTTCTTATGATCAGTCTCTGGTTTCCTAGAGCTTATTATAACTTATTTTTTTTCTCTCAGTTTAGTTGCTTATTTTTGTAAATAAATAAATTCCTCATTAGCACCTTTAGAAAGCTGAATTTGGAGTAAAATTTAGGGACCCTTACAGCTCTAAAAATGACTTTATTCTACCCTTTTGGGATGGTAGCTTAAATAAGTTTGGAATTTTTGGTTGGACAGAGTTTTCCCTACGGATTTCAAGAGAATTATATCTTATCATCTAGTCTACCTTTTTCTTTTCTTAAAAAAAAAAAAAAAAAAAAAAAAAAACAGTAAAAAAGGAAACTAAATGAAGATAAACAAGTGTTAAAAACGTAAAGAAAATCAAGGGATTGATTACCACAGTACATGAAAGTGATTATCCTTGAGAAGGGAGAGGACATAGCTATAGATAAGCCTAGGGGTAATATCTAAGGTGGTGATTCTCCAATCTTAGGAACATCAGAATCACCTGGAGAGCTTCTTAAAAACAGATTACTGGGCCTGACTGATGGGGGCTCAGTTGGTTGAATGCTGTCCTGTGGTTCCATTCCTGGTCAGGACATGTGCCTGGGTTAGGGGCCTGGTCCCCTGAAAGCAACCAATCAATGTTTTTCTCCCTCTCTTTCTCCTTCCCTTCTTTGCTCTCTTTTTAAAAATATATTTTATTGATTATGCTATTACAGTTGTCCCATTTTCCCCCCTTCATTCCCCTCTACCCCACACACCCCCTCCCACCCACATTCCCCCTTTAGTTCATGTCCATGTGTCATAAGTTCTTTAGCTTCCACATTTCCCACAATATTCTTGCCCTCCTCCTGTCTATTTTCTACCCGCCGTCTATGCTATTTATTCTCTGTACCTTTCCCGCTCTCTCCTCCTCCCACTCCCCTGTTGCTAACCCTCCATGTGATCTCCATTTCTGTGTTTCTGTTACTGTTGTAGCTGTTTGCTTAGTTTGCTTTTGTTTTAGGTGTGGTTGTTAATAATTGTGAGTTTGCTGTCTTTTTACTGTCGTATTTTTTATCTTCTTTTTCTTACATAAGTCCCTTTAACATTTCATATAATAAGGGCTTGGTGCTGATGAACTCCTTTAACTTGACCTTATCTGAAAACCACTTTATCTGCCCTTCCATTCTAAATGACAGCTTTGCTGAACAGAGCAATCTTGGATGTAGGTCCTTGACTTTCAAGACTTCAAATACTTCTTTCCAGCCCCTTCTTGCCTGAAAGGTCTCTTTTGAGAAATCCGCTGACAGTCTGATGGGAACTCCTTTGTAGCTGACTGTACCCTTATCCCTTGCTGCTTCTACAATTCTCTCCTTCGTTTTAATCTTGGCTAATGTAATTATGATGTGCCTTGGTGTGTTCCTCCTTGGGTCCAACTTCTTTGGGACTCTCTGAGCTTCCTGGACTTTCTGGTAGTCTATTTCCTTTGCCAGATTGGGGAAGTTCTCCTTTATTGTTTGTTGAAATAAGTTTTCCATTTGTTGCTCTTCTTCTTCCCCTTCTGGTACCCCTATAATTCGGATGTTGGGACGTTTAAAAATGTCCTGGAGGTTCCTAAGCCTCTCCTCATTTTTTTGAATTCTTGATTCTTCATTCTTTTCTGTTTTGTTGTTTCTTTCTTCCTTCTGGTCCACTCCATTGATTTGAGTCCCAGTTTTCCTCCCATCTCTATTGGTTCCCTCTGCATTTTCCTTCATTTCACTTAGTGTAGCCTTCATTTGTTCATCTAATTTGTGAGCAAAATCATCCAATCCTGTGAGCATCCTGATCACCAGAGCTTTGAACTGTGCATCTGATAGGTTGGCTATGTCTTGGTTGCTTAGATGAATTGGCTCTGGGGCTTTGATTTGTTCTCTGGTTTGAGCCATTTTTGGTTTTTGGTTTTTGGTTTTTTTTCTCTGGTCGGGGCTATTACATAGTGAGGGATGGAGCCTTAGGTGTTCCCCAGGGCGGGGCAGCCCAGTTGCTGGGTAGTGATGCTGTATGTAGGGACAGGGTCCAGGAACAATGGCGCTTGCTCTGCTCTCTCTCAGGTTCCAGTCCCTTCTGCCACCTCCCCTTTGCCTGGATTATCTGTATGCGAACAGGGACCACCTGGTCAGCCAGCCACCTTGCGCGGCCTCACTGGGTCTGCACAGTTGCCACCTTGTGCCTGGGTTCCACTAGCCACCATCTGTGCTCCTGGAGTCTGCTAGCCACCACCTGCACACCTGGGATCTGCCTGCCACTGCTCCCTGCGTGCCCAGGTCTGCACCTCCACTTTTTGCTCCTGCGACTCTGCTCCTCTTACCAGTCTGGATGAATGGTTGTTGGACTTCCTTACAGTTCAATTTTCTATCAGTTCTGGTTGTTTTCTTGTTTCTAAATTTTTGTTGTCCTTAATTTTGGTTGTGAGAGGAGGCATAGTGTGTCCACCTACACCTCCATCTTGGCTGGAAGTCCACAAAAGGAAAATCTTAATGGCAGAAAGAGAAAGAAAGACAGTTACCTACAAGGGATTTCCCATGAGAATGTCAGCTGATTTCTCAACAGAAACACCAAAGAACAGACAAGATTGGCATGAAATATTCAAAGTGATGAGAAATAAGGACATGCAACCAAGAATTCTCTACCTAGAAAGTCTATCATTTAAAATTGAAGGAAAAATAAAGAGCTTCCCCGAAACAAAAAGTCTAAAGAAGTTCATTACCACCAAACTAGCATTAGAAGAAATGTTAAAAAGAATTGCTTTAAGAAAAGAAGAAATAGTGAAAGAGAGAAGCATAGGTACAATTTAAAATGGCAATAAGCATGCATCTATCTCTAATAACATTAAATGTGAATGAACTAAATGCTCCAATCAAAAGATGTAGGGTAGCTGAGTGGATAAGAAAACATGACCCTAATATGTGCTGTCTACAAGAGACTCACCTCAGATAAAAAAATGTACATGGGCTGAAAGTGAAGGGATGTATGATAATATTCCATACAAATGGAAACAAAAAAAAGCTGGGGTAGCAATACTTAGATCTGACAAAATAGACTTCAAAACAAAGGCCATAATAAAAGACAAAGAAGGACAGTAAAAATCTCTAAAGGGATCAATACAACAAGAGGATATAACCCTTGTAAACACATGCACCAAACACATGAGCACCTAAATATATAAAGCAAATCTTGATGGACGTTAAGGAAGAGATTGACAGTGATACAGTTATAGTGGGGCATTTTAACACCCCTACTGTCATCAATAGGTTGATATTCCAGGCAAAAAAAAAATCAACAAGGAAACAGTGACTTTAAATGGCACACTACATCAAATGTATTTGATAGCAACACAACATTTCATCCCAAAGTAGCAGAATATACATTCTTCTCAAGTGCACATGAGTCATTCCCACAGATAGACAACATGTTAGAACACAGTATGTCTTAACAAATTCAAGAAGATTGAAAGTATATGAAGAATTTTTCAGATCACAATGGCATAAAACTAGAAATGAACCTCAATAAAAAGACTCAAACCATTCAAATACATGGAGGCTAAACATCATGTTACTAAATAATGAATGGGTTATCAATGAGATCAAGAAACAAATCAAAACTTATCTGGAAACAAATGAAAATGAAGATACAACACAAAATCTCTGGGACACAGCAAAAGCAATCCCTACAGGGAAATTCACAGTAGTACAAGCCTACTTCAAGGAGGGAAATAATCTCAAATAATCTATCTAACCCTAAACCTAAATAACTAGAAAACAACAACAATCAAAGCCCAGGGTAAGTAGAAGGAAATAATACCAGAGCAGAAATAAATGATATAAAGACCAAAAACCAATTCTAAAGTTCAATAAAATCAGGAGCTGTTTCTTTGAAATGATAAACAAGATGGCGAACCTTTAACCAGAATCATCAAGAAAAAAAGGGATGAACCAAATCAACAAAATCAGAAATGAAAGGGGAGAAGTAACAACTGATACCACAGAGATAGAAAGGATTATAAGAAAATACTATGACAAGTATATGTCAAGAAACTGGACAAACACAATGAAATAGAGAAATGTCAAAAACACAATCTTCCAAAACACAATTCTTCCAAGGAAGAATCAGAAAACCTGAATAAACCAATGACAACTGATTAAATTGAAGTAGTAATCAAAAACACTCTCAACAAACAGAAGTCCTAGACCAGAAGGTGTCACAGGCTAATTTTACCAATCATTCAAAGAAGAACTAACACCTATGCTTGTCAAACTATTGCAAAAATTCCAGAGAAAGGAAGTTTTCCAAACTCTTTTTATGGGGCCAGCATTATCCTCATTCCAAAATCAGATAAAGACACAACAAAAAAAGAAAATATAGGCCAATATCCCTGATGAATGTAGATGCTGAAACCCTCAACAAAATATTAGCAAACCAAGTACAGCAATACGTTAAAAAGATCATACACCAAGATCAAGTGGGATTTATCCCAGGCATGCAAGGTTGGTTCAATATTCACAAATCAATAAATGTGATACATCACATAAACAAAATGAACGACAAAAATCACATGAGGAAAAAGCATTTGGTAAAATTCAGCACCATTTAAAATAAAAACTTTTAACAAAATGGAAATTAGAGGGTTTTTACCTCAACATAATAAAGACCATAGATGGACATCATACTCATTCTCAATGGACAAAAACTAAAAGGATTTCTCTTAAAATAGAAATAAAACAGGGATGTCTGCTTTCACCATTCTTATTCTACATAGTACTGGAAGTCCTAGTCACAGTGATCAGACAAGAAGAAAGAAAATAAAAGGCATCCAAATTGGAAAGGAGTAAGAAAAACTTATTATTTGCAAACAACATGATGTTGTACATAGAAAACCCTAAAGACATCATAAAAAACTACTAGACCCAATTAATGAATTAAGTAAAATAGCAAGATAGAAAATCAATAGTCAGAAATCAATGGCATTTTTATACACCAATAATGAACTACCAGAAAGAGAAACTAATGAAACAACCCTATTTTCTACTTCAACTAAAGTAAATATGGTACCTAGGAATAAATTTAACCAAGGAGGTAAAAGACCTGTACTCAGAATACTATAGGACATTGAAGAAAGAAACTGAGAAAAATACAAATAACTGAAAGTAGGGGGGGGGGGTGCATCTTATAGTCTGAAAAATATGGTATATGCCCTGTTTATGGGTTAGAAAAACTAATATCAAAATGTCTATACTACCCAAAGCAAGCTATATATTTAACACAATTTCTGTGAAAATACCAATAGAACATTTCACAAATCTAGAATAAATATTCCAAAAATTTATATGGAACCAAAAAGAGTCAGATATCCTCAGCAATCTTGAGAAAAGAATAGCAAAGTTAGAGGTATCACAATGTCTGGTATCAAACTATGCTATAAAACCACTGTAATCAAAACACCTGGTACTAGCATAAGAATAGACATATAGATCAATGGAACAGGACAGAGCCCAGAATCAACCCACAGCTTTACAGTCAATTAATATTTAACAAAGAAAGCAATAGCATACAATGGAGCAAAAGACAGTCTCTCTGATAAATGGTTTTGGGAAAACTGGACCAGCACATGCATAAAATATGAAACTAGACCACCAACTTTCATCATCCACAAGAATAAACTAAAAATGGGTAAAAGACTTAAATGTAAGTCATGAAAACATAAAAATCCTAGAAGAAAACATAAGCAGTAAAATCTCAGATCTCATTAATCAATATTTTTGCTGATATATCTCCTAGAACAAGGAAAACAAAGAAAAATAAACAAATGGGACTACATAAAAATTAAAAGCTTCTCCACAGCTATAGAGACCATCATCGAATGAAAAGGAAACCCAGTGTGTAGGAAAATATATTTGCCAATGATACATCTGATATGGGGTTAATTTCTGAAATTTATAAAGCATACAACTCAATACCAGGAAAACAAGCAATCCACTTAAAAATTGGCAAAGGACCTGAATAAACAATTCTTCAAAGATGACATACAGATGGACAATAGACATGAAAAAATGCTCAATGTCTCTAATCATTAAAAAGTTGTAAATTAAAGCCACAATGAGATATCACCTCCCATTAGTCAGAATGGCTTTCACCAATAAATCAACAACGAGTGCTGTCAAGAATGTGGAGAAAAGGGAGCCTTAGTGCACTTTTGGTAAAAATGAAGACTGGGGCAGCCACTATGGAAAAAAGAATGGAGTTTCCTCAAAAAATTAAAAATGGAACTCCCTTTTGACTGAGCTATTCCACTTCTAAGAATACATCCTAAGAATCGTGAAACACCAATTCAGAAGTATATATACACCACTATGTTCATAGCAGCATTATTTACAATACCCAAGATCTGGAAACAGGTTAAAAAATGGTGTGGTACATTTACACAATGGAATATTATACAGCAATAAAAAGAAGGACCTCTCACCCTTTGCAAAGCATGGATGGACCTGACGACTATCATACTAAGTGAAATAAGCTAGTCAAGAAGGACAAATACCATATGATCTCACTTATATGTTGAATCTAATGAACAAAATAAACTAAGACACAAAATAGGAACAGAGGCATAGATACATGGGACAGACTAATAGCTATCAGAGAGGAGGGAGAAGTGGACACTGGATTTTAAAATTACAGGATTAGCCAAAGAACATATATGTATAACCCCATGGATACAGACTATGGTATGGAGATTGCGTGGGGGGTGGTTGGCAAGAATGGACAAAATGTGGATGATAGTAAATCATAAATAATAAAATATAATAAAAGAGAACTTACACAATTCAACATCAAAAAAATACCCCAATTAAAAATTGGGCAGCAAACCTGAATAGACACTTCTTTAAAGACAACAGGACTTCCAGCCAAGATGGAGGCATAGGCAGACACACTGTGCCTCCTATCACAACCGAAATTAAGGACAACAAAGATTTAGAAACAAGAAAACAACCAGAACTCAGAAAATCCAACTGTTTGGAAGTCCAACAACGATTCATTCAGACCGGTAAGAGGGGTGGAGTCACGGCAGGAAAAAGCGGAGGTGCAGACCAGGCACACAGGCAGCAGCGGCTGGCAGCCCCCAGGCACAGCGTGGCAACTGTGCAGACCCAGTGAGGCCGTGCAAGGCAGCTGGCTGACCGGGTGGTCCCACATTCACGCACAGATAATCCAGGCAAAGGGGAAGCGGTGGAAGGGGGGAATCCAAGAGTGAGCGAGCAAGCGCCATTGTTCTCTCAGACCCCGCCCCCACATACAGCATCACTACCCAGCGACTGGGCTGTCCCGCACTGCGGAACACCTAAGGCTCCACCCCTCATACCTAACAGCCTTGACTAGACCAAAAAAAAAACAACAACAACAACAAAAAAAACAGAAATGAAAATGGCTCAAACCGGAGAACAAATCAAAGCCCCAGAGCCAATTTATCTAAGCGATGAAGAGATTGCCAACCTATCAGATGCACAATTCAAAACCCTGGTGATCAGGATGCTCACAGAATTGGTTGATTTTGCTCACAAATTAGATAAACAAATGAAGGCTACAATAAGTGAAATGAAGGAAAATGCATGGGGAACCAACAGAGGTGGGAGGAAAACTGGGACTCAAATCAATGGAGTGGACCAGAAGGAAGAAAGAAACAACCAAACAGAAAAGAAGGAAGAAACAAGAATTCAAAAAAATGAGGAGAGGCTTAGGAACCTCCAGGACATCTTTAAATGTCCCAACATCCGAATTATAGGGGTACCAGAAGGGGAAGAAGAGGAGCAACCAGTGGAAAAGTTATCTGAACAAACAATAAAGGAGAACTTCCCCAATCTGGCAAAGGAAATAGTCTTCCAGGAAGTCCAGGAAGCTCAGAGAGTCCCAAAGAAGTTGGACCTGAGGAGGAACACATCAAGGCACATTATAATTACATTACCTAAGATTAAAATGAAGGAGAGAATTCTAGAAGCAGCAAGGAATAAGGGGACAGTCACCTACAAAGGAGTTCCCATCAGACTGTCAGCTGATTTCTCAAAAGAGAGCTTACAGGCAAGGAGGGGCTGGAAAGAGGTATTCCAAGTCATGAAAATCAAAGACCTACACCCAAGATTGCTCTATCCAGCAAAGCTGTCATTTAGAATGGAAGGGCAGATAAAGTGCTTCTCAGATAAGGTCAGGTTAAAGGAGTTCATCATCACCAAGCCCTTATTATATGAAATGTTAAA